>JAOTRH010160059.1:0-12887 GCA_034768845.1 Heliamphora exappendiculata
ATTATGGTGGAATTTTTAGATAACATCCAAGGTGATAAAATGGATAAATCTTGTTCATAAGTATGGAAACTCTTTTTGAGTTTGAAATCTTGGGTTTTATGCAAGATGGTATTTATGGTTGCTTAATATGAACTCTTGATCCTTGATTTATTCAAGATGATTTTTGTGATGCCATGAAAAGTTTCGAGATATATTTTTTGAGTTCATATTAGAGCACAAAATTTTTGATTGGAAAGTTTGACAATATACATCTTGTAACTGAGATGAATCTTTTGTTGAAGAAGAAACATAAACTATAATTTGTGGGGAAAAAAGTAGTGAGTTTTCGTTTAGGGAACAATTATTTGAAGTTGAAGTCTAAATGTCATAATATTCAAAGTAAAAAAAAAATGATGGAATTGTTATTAGCATACTTCTTCCCACAGAAAATTGATCGACTAGAAAAGTATTTATGAATTCAAAATTAGTGGATTGAATAAATTATATTTGAAAAATATAGTTTGAGTGTTCAAAATTTAAAGACAAAATGTGGGGTAAACTTTCTGTTACTTGTGGTGACTTTAATATGTCTGTTAGGAATTTAATTATTATTTTATAAAAATTTAATTTTCATATTTATTATGGTAATTCAGGTTGTATTATAAGTGTAAAACTCCTAATGTATTTATGTTTTTTGTAATTGGATAATTCTTGCAGTTCTAATTTGTTTGGGTTTCTTATAATTTCTTAATTGATTTATGAGTCTTAATTGGGTTTGAAGTCTTTAAAAGGTTAGGAGTTTTTAAATCACAATTTTATTCAAGCTGGAAGATGGAAGTACAATATAAGAAGATGAAGATACAAGCCAATGAAGCAAGATCATGCAAGTAGAACGCTATCTGGCACATGACCACTCGAGCGGTCCCAAGTGCACTCGAGCGGACTCCAGACAGTTTTAATTGGATTGAAACTCTAATTGTCTGGTTTTCAAGCCTATAAATAGGACCATAAGCCAGCCACGAAAATTAACTTCTGCACTTCAATAATAAGATATTCTAAAGCAGATCAGAAGTTCATTTCGAGTTTTAAAAATTTGTAGATTGTTCGTGTTCAACTTAGAAGGCTTTCTAAGTTTACTGATAGAGGATTTTGCTGGTGTAAAAGTATTGAGGATTCAATACTTCTAAAATTTTGAGGATTCATTACTGTGGTGATCAAGTAAGGAACGATGTACGTAGATTTGGCAAGCAAGCTTAAGGTTTTAGATTAAGGATTTGGTCAAAGTTTGTAAGTTGTGTCTTGTAACTGTTCAATTAGTTAGTACTTGATTTACCTAAACTAGGATTAGTCCCGTAATTTTTTAACCAAGTTGGGTTTTCCACATAAAAAATCTCGTTTGTTGATTTTAGATGTTTGATTCTTTATTTCTCGCATTACATAACATAGATTGATTAAAAATGTTAAAAAAATAATTTTTTAATTAGTTTGATTAAAAAATATAAAAATAAATTTTATCAATGTCAAAAGAATCAAATTGATTGTTAGATTTTTTTTTATCAAAAAATTTTATGTATTTAGTCTTTACACATTTGGTGTTGATTGAGCTGTGAGAATTATTGTATTTTGTGATCATGTTTATGGAGGCCAAAAACTGTTGAGGTCCAATTTATCGTATAATGAGATTATTTGGAAAGACTAGCTCAAAATAATTGTGAAATAACAAGATGTTGGTTACAATTTATTTGGTAATATTGTTAAAGAAAAATGTTACTAGGTGTGTGTGAGACCCGATTTCGTTTATTTTTCGTAATATTTATTCGATGTGTTAATTGTTGCTTCAATCGTTTTAGAATAGCATTTTCTTTATGTATTATGCATGCGTGGGATTGGTCATGCATTTTTTGTTCGAGTTTTCACCCAGCGATAACTGCTCGAGTGGATCTCTAGTCGCTTGAGCAGGTTTGTAGACGAGAGTTGGGTTGGTGGGGAACCGCTCGAGCAGATCCCTGTTCGCTCAAGTAGATCTCTGCTCGCTCGAGCGGACAGCCGGGCGTGAGATTTTATAAAGTCAGCCCATGCCTTTGTTTTTTAACCAAAACTTCCTTTGTAAGTTTCCTTCTCTCTTTCTACCTAGAACTCTCAAAACCTCTGCCTTCTCTCTAGCTTTAGGCTTGGTTCGAGCTTGGATCTTGGCGTTCGGATAGTCGATCCTCGATATCCTTGCCGTGGACTTCGCGTTCATCCAAATGAAATCGCTTTTTGGCGACTTTGGTTTCTGTCGTTGTTGAAAATTTTGAGTTTTAACTCGTCGAAGTAGGATTCTAGACTATCTTGCTTTAAAAGGATGTTACATGCGATTATATGCATTTTCTACTGTTTTAAAATGCTATAAATGTTAGACTTTGTGTTTAAACCGTCTTTGATTTGACAAAAAACATGTTTTGCATTTGTTATGATTTATTATAAAGTTGGTGGATATGTGGGTGTCCGTAGTTTTCAAAAAAATGGGTTCTGAAAGCGGAGAGGATTATGTAAATGTTATGAAAATCGTATTTTGGAGGTTTAGAGCTAACCTTTGGGGTTGAGCTTTAGTTTTTAAATGTTTCGATTTAAATGGTGAAACATTGATATGTATTGGTCGTTCTTCCTTGGTTATGGATGATGTGGAGGATGGCCGTCGGACGTTTTGTACATGATTAATGTATGGCTTTAAACGTTTTTGTAGTAGAGCTACGTGTTTTTAATGATTTCATAGATGTGCCGTAACAATGTGTGTGCTTGGGCCGACATGGCTCTTCGATGAAAGTCTAAAAACTTTACGCAAGTAGGTGCTTCGCTCATTCGGGTTAATCCCCGTAAATGAAGCGGTTGCCCCTGTGGGAGGCGTTTGTTGTTGTAACTATGTATAGAACTTGTCATTATCTAGCGGGTCATTGGATGCCCTAGACCTAGGCTAATGGCTGAAAGTCTATAGTTGTTACCTTTGTCGCTGGTACGATAGAGTCGGTACATAGGAATCATTATCGGTTGTGGAAACCGAGTAAAAAATAACGGTTTGTTAATGTTTTTCTTAAACTATTGGACGTTATTTGAATTATATGAAAATGTGGGGTTTTGAGAATGAAAAACTGTTTTGAAGCTTATGAAGTCGATTCGATTCTATACTACGTAATTGCATATCTTGTTTTACTTCATTATAGTCAGTTCCTATTGAGCCTTGGCTCATGGTGTGGGATTTGAAAATATTTTTCAGATACACATTATCATTTAGGATGATCTTGGGGAGCTGGCAGCGGCGGAAGATTTTCGTAGTTTCCCTTTTGTTTTTGGAACATGTTATGTTATGTATGTTGGGAGAAATATAACGCAACACAAGATATGCTCGGTAGTCCAGAAAATACATGTTTATTAATTTCCAAATATTATAATAAACAAAAGTTAGAGAAAACAAAATTGCAAAAATAACATGAACAGAATATGCAAACCGAGTCCTGCAAATGCAGTTTTTTTCAGAATGATTCACCGCCTACCAAGGGTGTTGTAGGTTTCTCCATCGGCGTCACTCTCTTAGGATAAAATGGTTTACCCGAACGTTGGAACACCATTAAAGATTGGTTACTCGAACGTCCATCGCTGTCTTTCTCTCTCTCACAATAGACAATTGTAGTCTGGTCTCTCTCTCTCTTTCTTTCTTTCTCATCTTCCTGTATTCTAGTTTTCCACACTTACATCCTGTTCTATGCATATGCAGAATACTAGAGAAGTCATTATATATAATTTCCTTCATGGAGGGTTACACTAGAATTCAAGAGGAAATTCATGAGGAAAATGGAAATCAATAGGGGAAATTAATTGCCAATGAATTGTATTGATTCTAGAATTCAATTGCCAATTGAATGGCCAATTCAATTGCCAATTGAATGGCCAATTCAATTGCTAATTAATTCTAGAATAATGGCAAAAAAAAATTCTAAAAAATGGCCAACTGGATTCACACTATTTTCAAAAATATAATGTTTTGAAATGAAAAGCTTATGTTATAAGCCTTGCGGCGATTATACCAATGCATATATGTTTTATGATTTTGAGAGAGAAATCTTGGGTTAGTTGCCATTTTTCTTTTGTTTTGAATTGGGTTAAAAGTTTTTCATGATTTGTTTTCAAGTCGAATCAGTAATTTTTTTATAAAATGAACATTTTATGCCACATTCCTTGGTTGTTTAAACCCCGGTTCAGAGATAAAGTTTTTAAGTGTATAATTTAGACTTGGGAAATTTTTTTTTTAGTTTTTAGCTTGAAAATCTCTCGGGTGTCTCACCGTTCGAGCGCATCTCTGATCTTTCGAGCGGACAGCTACTGTGTGAAAAAGTTCGATTTTGTTTCGAAAGGAGATTTTGGATGAAAAATCTTTTGAATAACCTTTTTGGTTTAAAATGGCATGTTTGGAGTTTTATTTTACATACAAATATCCTGTTTTTGTTTTGGTTTTCATGAAATTTTATTATTTGAAAATCGGGGTGTTACACTGTGTGATTATTTCAGAGCATGTAAAAGGATTAGCATGATTCAAATGGAGCAATTTTATATGTAAATTCTGTGGTTGATATTTTTTTATGCTATCCAAAATGATATACATATGTGATTACTTAATATGAAACTCAAGTACTTTGATTTATACAAGATGAATTTTATAATATCTTGAAAATTTTCAAGATGAAATTTTGAGTTCATATTAAAGTTTAAAATTTATACATTTAAAAGATATGCGAGACTAAGAATTTATAAAAGTTCTTTGCAAATATTTTATGAGGCTAGTCTATTATGCTATTTGAGGTTAACGATGATAAAATTTGTCCAAACATGACATCCATCAAACTTTCAATGTATGATAATGCATAAATATTTTAAGGTGATTATTGGAGTTATTTGATTTGAATTTTTTTTGGCTGACAATAATTTTTAAAATGTAAAAACTTTGCTAAGGCATTTGAAAACTTGGTTAAAAAAAATTTCTCGTTTTTCAAGAAAGGAAGAGAAACAATTATTTTTAAATCTTTCATTGTCTAGTTTATGAATGAACACACGGGTGTATTAAAATGAGGTCTTAGTTTTGAAAGATAATAAAATAGTGCTCTCTAGTGTATTTGTGATAACAATGTAATCCTTGGTGATATTCAAGATGAAAATACAAGATTAAGATGAGAAAATGCAAATGTCTTAGCGAATGTTGTTTGTAGATATTGTTGTAATTTGTTATAGATGATTTGTATAGTGATGATCATTGAATCATTGATTCAAGTGGATGTAAATAAATAATGGGAGATTAAGCGGGAAGTCCAAAAATAAAAATTTTAACGCATAAGGTTTATAAATAAAAATTTTAACGTGTGAGATCCAACACATTTAAAAGACGTGATTTCTCCAAAAAATGCCAACTACATAGATAAATTTATCTGTTTTGCATAACAAATAGATAAATTTATCTGTTTGATTTTTATCTGTTTAATATGCAAACTAATAAATTTATCTGTTGGCATATTTGTGCATTATATGCAAATAGATTGTGATGACCCAAAAATTATTGAATTCATCTACAGCAACAAATAAAATACTAGGCAACAGAAAGGCAAGTACTTATTCTAATAATTTTAAAAAATTAAATAAAAATTTTATTACATCATTGTTCTTGCAGCGAAAAATATAAAAATGACTAAAAATAAAAAAAAAATACTGATAGTAATGACTCCGGTGGCTAGGTTCACATAGACTAGTGCTCTATCTTCTCTTCTATGTTATCCTCTACGACGTCATTATACATTTCATAACCTAGTGTTTGAATTATCTTGACAACAAAAAACGAAGCCATGAGTTCAAAGAACTCAGTAGACTCATCACAAGTAAAAAATGTATTGATATCTAATCACATTAACAGGTAGCAACAAATAAACAACAGTTATATCAAAATGCGTTGTGATTTAATTAATTACTAATAACTCCAATTAGGATTATTCTGGAACACTACCCAAACACATCCTCCTCATTATCATCAACATCAAATCTAATACACGAGAAGTTTCTACGGTTCCAGCCAGATGATATCCTAGAATAATAATAAGACCCAGCCTACGGTCTGTTTCTGCTAGATAATCATTATAGAACTACAACTAAGAACGCATCTGTGTCTGCCTGATAAGTTATCCTAAAATATACACCAGCCCAGCCTACGGCAGGTGTCTGTCAGGTAACTTATCAAAAACTTAAACTCTGCTGGATATTATTAATGTTCGAACACCGCCCCAGCCTACGACGGGTGCACCTCGATAATATCCATCACCATAACAAACCACGACATACAATTAACCCCTCGTAATTAACCCCGTTATGATTATTAGCATGCGAAATTTATTTAAGCAACCCTCCAAATGAACACATTCTTAATAGTTAAAATCATATTAAAATAAAAAATCAACATGCGATATGAATTATGCTTTAACGAAAAACGACAACTTAGCATAATATCATCAATAACAACATGAGATATCTAAATATGCATAAATTAATAAACAATAGTCTTATAATTAAACAAAATGTGTCAAGTGTCAGTTTGAATCCAAGTTTTGTGTTTACTTAACTTCTTTTTTTTTTTAAATAATAATTTAACTTTTTTTGCGAAACCCGATTAAAATTTGGCTAATTGATTAATTATTTTTAATGAAATGAACCGTCTTAAATTCAGAGTATTTATCATAAATATTCAAAAATAATATTTATCATAGACTTCATCGAAATAATTAAATATTGAACGGCGCAAAACTAGTGATTCAGTTATTTTTTTTAATTTTTAATTAATTGTTTATATTAAAAACAATCCCTTAATATTAGAATATTCATCATACGTATTAACATACATCAACTAATTGAAACTAAAAATCAAAAGAAGTGAATAAATACCGATGCGTTGCGAAATTAGTGATTTTGGTTACCTTTTTAAGTTTTCTACGACGGCACGACGATAACATCTTTGGTTTGAAACGAGATGGTTTAGAGTCTTTCTTAATTCTACAAATTCAAAGGCTTATTCTCCTATCTCCTTCTAAAAAAAAACGAAGAACAGTTGGAGAACGAAAAGAAAATAGGACGCCGAAATAATTGAATATTATTTGTAACGATCAACAAAACAAACGTAGCTTTATATCTTACCGGTTGAAAAACAAAACCGTTGATTATCCAAAACACGATGTCAGGAGTATGTTTTTTAAAAATCACGATGATCTGACTTTGTTTAGCCATTGATCCATGCAAAAATGCAAGCTGATATCCTCCCCGAACTCCTTCTAGCAACGCACAAACTGTTATGGTGATTTTTTTTCCTAAGCTACTTATGCGGTTCTAGCGGCAGTGATTTCTAATTAATCCCTCCAACCCTAATGGTATATATATATATATATATATATATATATATATATAATTATTTTACTTATTTATTTTTTAATTCTTTTTCCTTCCAAAGAAAAATTAATGTCTTTTAAAAGTTATTTATTTCCTAAGGAGATTATTACCTTCTTTAAAAAAAGTTATTATACTATTAAATTATTTATTATTATTAATATCATTATTTTTAAACTTAAACTTAACGTAAACATAAAACTTATTATAATTTTATTATTCAAACTTAAATTTTTAGTTTAACATAAAATCAAACTTACTTAGGTTTATTATTATAAGAAACTATCATCCATTATTCATGAATTATATATTCCACAACAAAATGATTAATTTTTATTTATTATTATTTATTAAACATTATTTGATAAAAAAATCTCAAAAACTCAGGTCATTACACAGATAAATTTATCTATTTATATATCAACACAGATAATGTATAAATATGCAAACAGATAAATTTATTTGTTAGTATATTTTTGCATTATATGTAAACAGATAAATTTATCTGTTTGATATGCAAACTAATAAATTTATCTGTTTGATATGCAAACTAATAAATTATCTGTTGTCATATTTATGCATTATATGCAAATAAATAAATTTATTTGTTTATATAACAACATAGATAATGCATAAATATGTAAATAGATAAATTTATTTGTTGGCGTATTTATGCATTTTATGCAAATAGATAAATTTATCTGTTGACATATTTATGCATTATATGCAAACAGATAAATTTATTTGTAGGCATATTTATGCATTAATTATACGCAAACAGATAAATTTATCTATTTGTATACAAAACAAAAGACGATGGAGAGGATGATGATGACGATGAAAAAGCGATGCATTTTCGTCTTCAAAAAGTTTCATGCGACAAATATAGGATCTATTGGTGGAACATTTTTCTAAGAATGAATCTTGCGCATTAAAAAAAATTTTGTTAGATGAAAACTAATACAAAGCATAAGATTTAAACTTCTCACTAATTTTTTGATGAATAATTGTGGAGATTAATAATCTCATGTGTAAACCCTTAGACGTGAATTGCTTAAATATTATATTTGTGTAATATGCAAAATAGATAAAATAATTTAAAGATCCTATTTAGGAGTAGTATGGGAAGAAATTAAAACGTGTCTTAAGCCTCTAACTACATGTTGACATAGTGATAAAACATCACGGGGGATAAGATTTATGAGGGTTGATAGAACAAATTGTATTGTATGAGAGTTGAGCAATACTCTTAATAGGTCAATAGTCGGTTTTTTAAAGATGGTGTATTTAGTTGCAGTACATACTTGATGGTTTCACCTACGTGGGTGTGGAGGTAGTGTCGCACTTTTTATGAAAAATTAGGTAGGTTCTCTAGAATACTCATGAAGATCAAGGTAGGGCGTAAGATCGCTTAACGTGCGTTGAGTAAACTCTGATTAAAGGATCTAATGTGTGTGACATGTTCGACCGTGTTACACCAAAAATAATTTAGTTTATAAAAATATTGTATTTTACTAAATTCCTGTAATCTCGGCTTATTTATCATAAGTGTCGGTTCTTAGTTCAAAAGACACTGCCATAATACATTGGATACACAGTCCCACTATCAAACTTTATATATTTTATTTATATTTTGAAATAGTGGGAGATTGTTGTAATTTTAATACGAAATTAACTTATATATTTCAAAATTAAAATAATAATCTTAATATTTTATTAATTCAAAACATAAGTGTCAAAAGAGCATTTCAGTTGAGTTTGTGCCGTTGGATATGTATGCATAATTTTTCTTTTAATTCATACGTTGTGATTTTAAAGTGCTGACCGTTGGTTTATTCTTTACTGTAATATTAACATATTTTGATTGTGGTGCTTCTGAGAATAAGTTTTACACGGTTGAACCGCAATTGATAGAGTTTACGGTTAGTTATTATATGACTGACAACTCAGGGGAAAAAAAAAAAAAAAAACAACGGCCACACTCTATCACGTCATTATTCCTCTAAACTAATTTTTTTGACTTTTCTCTTCTCACTTCTGTAAATTCTCTCTCTCTCTCTCTCTCTCTCTCTCTTTGGTGTCAAAATCCAATAAACAGAAAACATCAATTTTAAATTAATTTTAGTCTTTAGCTTATAATTTTTAAAATATAAACAGCTAAAAAACTAGTTTTTGTCTATGTATTGATGGCATAATCAAAGGATATTTTTTTTATTTATTTAAATTAAAAATAAAATAAATAAACCACCTTAAAATTATGTTCTAATAATTAAATTTTTTAAACATTCTAAACAAAAAGTATAAGAGTATATTATATTTACACCTCTGTATTTAAAAATTATATCACTGTCTTTTCTTCTATTCTCTAAAATATCATTACAATCCCTTACTTTTTAATTTTTATAACACTTTGATTCAAAAGTTAACTGTTAACTTTTAGACGAAAAATTATATTTTCACACCTACACATCTATTTTCTTTGTTTTCACACTTAATCTCATGTTTTTTTTTGTTTTTTTTAATTACAAAATTTTATTTAAAAATTTTTAATTAAAAATAAAAAATTACTAACTATAAAAATAAGTAAAATAAAAACATAAAATTTAATTTATTAATTTATTTTTATTTTTAAGTTTTTATTTTTGATAAAAAAAAATATTAATTTCGATAAATAATAATAATTTTTACAGTGAAATATTTTAAAATTAGCTCAAGTGAGCATAGTGAAATGTTCTATCTGAAATATTTTTTTTAGTAAAAATAAATTATTATATTTTTAAAACTCATTTAATTTATATTTTTTTCTTACCTTTTATTATGGTGAATCAAAAAGGTAAAAAAAAATATCCCAGATAGTGCGTTAGTCAAGAAAATTATACTTTTTTCAAATTATTTCAATTAAATGAGTTTTAAAAATATAATAATTTATTTTTCACTAAAAATAAAAATAAGAAAACCAAAAAAATAATTCAGATAGAACATTTCACTATACTTGTTTGAGCTAATGTCAAAATAATTTACTATAAAAATTAATATTTTTTTATTAAAAATAAAAACTTAAAAATAAAAATAAAATAAAAAATTAAATTTTATGTTTTTATTTTATTTATTTTTATATTTAGTAATTTTTTATTTTTTAATTAAAAATTTTTAAATAAAATTTTCTAATTAAAAAAAACAAAAAATAAAAAAAATAGGAGTGCAAGTGTAAAAATACTATTTTTTATCCAAAAATTAATTAAAACTTTGGACTAAAATATTATAAAAATAAAAAAATAAAAAAATATAATGATATAACTCTTAAATAAAAAAAATAAAATTATAATATATCCTACTTTTTATTGTTTTTCTGGCTACTATTTTTCCACCGATCCGTAGTTCTTACGTTTCTTTATTCTCGTTCTTATAAACAGTCTTCACAGAACGTTCCAAAACGAAACAATACACACTTGTTTATTATTATTAGTATTAGTTCTCCCTCCCTCTGTACAAGAAAAGAAGAAATGACCACATCATCCTCAACCTCTGCCTTCTTCTCTTGCCTGTAAACACGGTTTTATTTTAAATCGCGGTATCAATACTGAAATTGATTTCAGTAAGACGGTTCCTATCGGACAATAAATATTAATTGGTAAGTATTGATATCGAAAATCCAATTTTCGATACCTATCCACCGATATTTGAAACCTTGCCCGTAACCCTATCTAATTTTCTTTAGTTAGGTCTTCTTTTCTGTTGTATATGGGGGTTGGCTTTTCGGGTTTTTGCGCGGAGGGTATGGGTTCAACCGGAGGTGAAACTCCGTCGCAGCCGGCGGGTCTGGGAGATATACCGGAGAACTGTGTGGCTCTGGTTCTGACTCACCTGGACCCTTCTCAGATTTGTAAGCTCGCCCGGTTGGACCGGGTTTTCCGTCAAGCCTCGTTGAGTGATTTCGTATGGGAATCCAAGTTGCCGGAAAATTATCGATGTCTTGTGAAGAAGCTGTTTAACGAAAATCCAGAGAGTTTATCTAAGAGAGACATATTTGCCAGGTTGTGGCGTCCCAATCGCATAGATGGGGGAACCAAGGTGATTTCTTTTTTTCTCTCTCTCTCTCTCTCTCTCTCTCTCTCTCTCTCTCCTTTGTTACTGCCCAAACTGGGTGTGGTTTTTCAGATTTCTTTTTTCTTTGGGAAGTTTATTGTCTTACTATCTTCTTTGTTACTTAGTATGGTGATGGATTAGTATGTTTTTGGATGGAACGATGGTAGGAAGTATGGATGGAGAAGAAAAATGGAGGGATTTGCGTTTCGATCTCATGGAAGGGGTTGAAAATAACGGGCATTGATGATCGGAGATACTGGAATCACATCCCAACTGATGAATCCAGGTTAGATATAAATCTCCGTCTCTCGCTCGCTGAGAATTCTTTTTCTTTTTCTTTTCTGTGGGATTGATCGGTCGAGGAGAGAGGTGAGTTGCCCTTTTTACTTTTGAATTATATTAATCCGGCATCATAAACACTTTGGCATGGTTTTTGTATGGCGGAAGAAATTGAACAAAATAAGATGGTTAAATAATACCGTGCTGTATGTGTTCTTTTTAATATTAAGGGATTATAAAATAAATTATTTATATAATGATAAATTTAATTTATATTTAATTAAAAAAATTGAGAATAATATAAGGGTTGTAAAAATATTTTTTTTATCATTTGACTATAAAAAGAGAAGATAATTGTATTAATAATATCAAAATAGTTTAATATTATTAATGGCCCAGTTTGCAAATTTTGTTTATTTGTTTATTTGATTGCTTGTTTGGTTAACTTAAACGACCAAGTTTATTTATTTATTTATTTTTTACTTATTTAATTATTTTTTTATTTATTTTTTAATTTATAAATTAATAAATAAATAAGTAATTTTACCCGCACCTAGCTAATATTATAATGAAATATTACTAATTGAGTAAACAAATATAAGATTATTAACGAAGAAAAACAAAATCTGAATAAGTGAAACTCACGTGTTCTCTGAGCCATTTTTTCTCTTTCCAGTCCTCCTTCCACAAACCCTGATACACGTCCTATTCCGGAGTATTGAGTGGACCTTGGTATATTTAAAAAGTTAAGATTTGTATTTATTTGAAAAAATTCAGCTTAATTTAAGTTATAATGCTCCGTTTGGATGATTTTATTTATTTATTTATTTATTTGTAAATTAAAAAATAAGTCACATATTGTTTGGGTAGTCAAATAAATAAATAAATTAGCTTATAAATTAAATAAACTGATTTATAAATAAATAAATAAATAAATTCGTTTGAATAGTTGATTTATAAGCAAATAAGTTACAAGTCACTCAAATAAATTTATAAATTTATTTATTTAAAATTTGACTTATTTATTAATAAAAAAATAAATTAATAAATAAATAAAAAAATCCATCCAATCGGGGGGGGGGGGGGGGGGGGGGGGG
>JAOTRH010160070.1:0-12886 GCA_034768845.1 Heliamphora exappendiculata
AAATTTCATTTATGTTATTCCTGTTATTTCAATTTCTGTAATTTCAGATTATTGTAAATTGTTGAAAATTTAATAAAGATGTATTTTTTAGATCTCAAGCATGTATTTTATTTCGGCGTTGGATATATTCTCCCAGCAGGTTTTAAATCCAAAAATAGTCCAGCGCCATCCCAAGCCAATCAGCGCCCCAAGGCACACAGCGAAAAGCTGTTCCGGATTCCAACAAGGAGCAGCAGTTTTTCAGTGTATTAAGCAAACAGCCGAAGCAAGCAATGCCAAATAGGCGCTGCAGCAAGTCCCAACACGACACTATTTTCCAACTGGCACAAATCAAATGTGTTTGGTTTCAATGCAATACCAAGAAGCAACCCAGGCAGATTCGGAAATCACATTCCAAGCAGTGATTCCGACTATTTTTGTGGAGTTTTTTTTTTTTTTTGATGTTTTGATTGATTTGATATATCAAGATAATATCAAAGTATCCTGATGTTACTTGGACACAAGAAGCTGATTCAGAACATAATTATTGCAGCTTATCTCTTAACAGAAAGTTACAGGAGACTAAAACTCTTTAGAGTTTTAATCGGATCATAAAATCGAAATTTATATTTATCTTGCATTTAATTTTTTTTATATATTAATTATGTGGATGATAAATATTGGTTTGATTTATCCCACTATTTAATTAATTCAAAAATTCGGTTTTAATTAAAATATTTTGTAATGAAAAATAAAATTAAGTTTTTTTTAATTAATTAAGTTTAATTAAATAAATTTTTTTAGATATTTTATTTTTTATAAAATATCACGTTTAAAGATGATTTTTTTAAAATCAGATACCTTGAAAAAATGTGGGAATTAATTTTGAATTTTAAATTAATTAAATGAAAAAAAGTTTAATCAAAATAAATTATTATTTTTCAAAAAATGTGAAACGAAAAATAAAATAAATAAATACATTTAATCACTACCTTATATGAAAAACTAGAAAAAAAACTGTGCATTTATTAAATTTTATTTGTTACGCATTTATACACGAAAAGATGGTTTAATAAATCAGATTCTTTGAAATCGTATACACGGAAAAATGTTTGATTCTTTTAGATCGTGTGACTTTCAAAAGATGGTTTGACAAACTAGAATATTTAAAATCGTATACACGGGAAGATGTTTGGTTGTTTCAAATCGTGTGACTTTTGAAATTAGTAAATTTATGTTAATTAAACGGATTTTTATAACCCTAAAAAATATTTTTAAAATCTTAAGTAGGAGAGAAAATTTATTCACAGATAAATCCCGTGGTCTCCATCACCAGTTTGTAGGCGATGCAATTAAACCCTGCGTGTTGACAGTAAGGCCTTCCTCCCCATTGGCAGTAAGACCTTCCTCCCCATCGGACAGATTAATTGCGGTATTCTCACTATAAACCTTCGTTAGGGATAATTTTGGATAATTGTTAGTGTGAATCACTTCTCCATCTGAAGAGTTCATTGCGAAACGATTAATTTGGAATTAAGTGATGGTTAATACTTAACTGTATATAATAGTATTCTCTCCATCTGAGTCACTTCTATTATATGTTAGACCGAAACTATGTCAGCTATTTAATTTTACTTGGTATGGTCAGTTGCCTAAATAGTAAAATTAAAAAGAATTGGCATGCCTGGTCTTATGAAGGATAGTAAATGTCCACCCATCGTGCCATGCTATTCTCGGATTACCAGGCTGCTGGCAAATTAATTTTAAAATGGTATAGGGAACCAAATTAAAATAAATTCAAAATTTTGCTCATCATAATTAACAATTTTATTTAATTATATGATTATCAGGATTAAAATGGATTTCAATCCACTCGCTTCAATACTCAAAGAAAATAAACTTACATGACCAAATTTTGTTGATTGAAAATGTAACATGGATATAACTTTAACTACAAATGGTATTCTTTCAATATTAGAAAATGTGTCTATTTCAGAAAAAGGTTCTTCCTCGGGGCCGAAAGGCATAAAGAAGAAAAAGGATTAGAAACAGGGAGACACATTTTCTAGGATAGTTAGTGGGCCACGAACTGGTGTGAAAAAGTCGAAAGACAAATGTTTTCACTGCAACCAGACCCGACACTAGAAAAAGTTATGTCTAGTATTTCTCAAAAGGCAGAACAAACACGGTAATTTCTGTTCACCGGTTGTAGAAACATGTTTAGCGGTGTTATCTACCGATACCTGGTGTGTAGATACAAGAGCCACTAATCATGTCTGCAATTCATTGTAGGGGTTCCAGGAAATCCAACAACTTAGTGATGGGGAGATTTACCTGCATATGGGCAACAATACAAAGGTAACAGCAGTTGTAGTAGGAGATGTCAATCTTGTTTTGATAGAGATCGGGTTTTAATATTGAGATATTGTCTTTATGTACCTGCCATTAGAAGGAACTTAGTTTTCGTTTCTAGATTGGCTAAAGACGGATATTTTGTTTATTTTAATAACTCTGTGGTTATTAACGATAATAAATGGGTTATCTGTTCTGGTACATTGGTGGATAATCTTTATATTATTACTATAATCTCTCCTACACTGCAACTAACTGAAATTAATAACACATTTAATTTACCATATAAGAGAAAGTTTCATTCTTTAATAAACCAAACGTTTCTTTGGCATTTACGCTTGGGTCATATTAATCTAAAAAGGATAAACAGACTGGTAGCAGATTGACCTTGGAGTTCATTGAAAGTGGAGGCACTTTCTGTCTGTGAATCTTACTTATAGAGTAAGATGACCAAGAGGCCCTTTTCGGTTAAAGGCTATAGAGCTAAAGAACCGTTAAAACTGGTTCATTTTGATGTGTGTGGTCCTATGACAATCTGGGCTATAAGTGGTTTTGAGTACTTTGTTAGTTTCATTGATGAGTACTCAAGGTATGGGAACATTTACCTGATGCACCGTAAGTCTGAATGCTTTGAGAAATTCAAAGAATTCAAGGCGGAGGCGGAGAAGCGTCTAGGTAAAAGTATCAAATCACTACGATCCGACCGTGGTGGGGAATACCTCTTTGGAGAGTTTAAGGACTACTTATCATCAGAGGAGAATACATCCCAGTTGACTGTACCTGGCACTCCTCAGCAGAATGGTGTAGCAGAAAGAAGGAATATGACTCTTATGAAAATGGTAAGGTCAAAGATAAGTTATTCAGGTTTACCACATTCGTTTTGGGGACTCGTTTTAGAGATAGCAGCTTATATTCTGAACTTGGTACCTTATAAGTCAGTACCTTCTACACTCACAGAATTGTGGATCGGGCGTAAGCCTAGTCTAATACACATTCGAATTTGGGAGTGTCCAGTACATGTGCTGAAAGAGAACACGGGTAAGTTGGAACCAAGGACAGAAGTCTATTTCTTTGTGGGGTATCCCAGGGGAACGAAAGGTCGTCTATTTTATAATCCTAAGGATTAGAAAGTCATTGTTAGCACCAATACCCGATTCTTAAAAGATGATTATATTATGAACCACAGACCCAATAGCAAAATTATTCTGAAAGAACTGAGAGTAATTGCCAGTAGAACGAAAGAGGAATTACAAGTCACTGATATTCCATTACCTCGTCGTAGTAGGAGGATTATCGGGACAGGTGCAAATCAAGAACATGGTGCTGATGCATAGGGTTCAGATTATGCACAGCCTGTTACTGTTAGTACACAAACACGGGTAGTACCTCATCGTAGTGGGAGGGTTGTTCATCAACCTGACCGGTATATGTTCTTGGAAGAGTCTTTTGACAAGATCCCGACAGAACTAGATATCGAGTCCTGTAACTACAATGAAACACTGTAAGATAAAGATACAGATCTTTGGCAAAGGGCTATGAATTTAGAGATGGAATCTATGTATTCTAATTAGGTTTGAAAACTTGTAGAGCCACCCGAATGAATAAAATCTATCGGATGCAAGTGGATCTACAAGAGGAAGAGAGGAGTAGACGGGAAGTTGAAACCTTCAAAACTACGCTTGTTGGTAAAGGGTTCACTTAGAAAGAATGGATGGACTATGAGAAAACCTTTTTATCGGTAGCCATGCTTAAGTCTATCCAGATTCTTTTATCCATTGCCGCACATTTCGATTACGAAATCTAAAAAATGAACGTCAAGACAGCTTTCCTTAACGGGAGTCTTGACGAGTGTATCTATAAGATACAACCAGACGGATTCACTGCAAAGAGCTAGGAGCACATGTTGTGCAAGCTTAAAAGATCTATTTATTGACTTAAGCAGGCATCGAGATCTTGGAACACTCGATTTGATCAAGTTATAAAATCTTATGATTTTGATCGAAGTCTGGATGAGTCCTGTGCGTACAAGAAGCGTGACGGAAGCGCGGTGATCTTCTTAGTACTTTATGTAAACGATATCTTGCTCATCGAAAACGATGTGGGGGCATTATCTACGGTTAAAGTATGGTTATCTAGATAGTTCGATATGAAGGACTTGGGAGAAATCAGTCACATCCTTGGGATCAAGCTTAGACAGAATGCAGAAACCATAAACTGATACATGCTTGCCACCTTTAAATATGGCAGTCGCCAGTGTCAACATGGCGGTCGCTATTTTCCACAAATGCTGACATGGCGGTCGCTAGTTACAACATGGTGATTGCCTGGTCAAATGGATGATGTCACTGTACTATGCTTTTTAGAGTTGGCGATCGCCAGATCCAAGGTGGTGGTCATCACATTGAACATTCCTTTTGCCGAAGTTTTGATTTCCCATCTTTTCTGCCTCATAAATATAGCCCTGGAGGTCCCATTTTCTATTACTTCGACTCATATGGCTTCTTCCCTTTCTGCATGGATTGAGGCATTCTCCCATATCGAACGTTTAAACTTCGCCCCATTTGGCCTTAATGCTCTTTTCTCGTTGAGGGCTGTGCGGGTTAACAGATCTTTACTGGTAGCTGCTGCACAACTGTGGGATCTACAGTCTCACGTCTTTCGATTTGGCCTTGAAGAACTATGTCCCATTGTGGAGGAGTTTGCTGCTATTTTGGATTTGGCTCCACGGAGCTCCATTGCCATTCCCACTTTCTTTCTCTCGACTCGACAGCAGGTGATACAGCTTTGTGGCCTATCTAGGATGGAGGCCTCTCTTCTGACACAGGATGACTGTCTTGACATACCCTGGATCATTGATAGATTCTATCCTGTCGGTGACCTTTGTGATCTCAACTTTCAGCTGCGGCGACGCTATGCTCTTTGCTTCTGTCTTCTTGCCCAGTATCTTCTTGTCCCTTCTGATGGACGGGTTAGTTGTGCCTTGGTTGACATTGCTGGTCAGATGTGGATGGGGAGAGACTTCGTGCCGCTTGTTTTAGCCGAGACACTACTGGGTTTAGATGCTGTTCATCATGGTGAGACCACCACCTTTGCTGGCAGCCCTTTACTTCTTCAGGTAAGCTTAACATTTTTACTCTTCACTAAACTCTCCGTCACACTGCAAAGCTTTTCTCGTACTGTTCTAACTTTTGTTGCAGATTTGGCTGATGGAGAAGGTGAAGTTTGTACAGAAATCACCTACTGATAAGCACAATGCTGAAGCTTTCTTTTACCTCCCTTGTCATCAGATATGCGACACTGAAGCAGCCTGGCGACAATACCTCTCATCCCTGACTAGCCCCGATATCACCTAGCAGTGCCCCTAGTGGCGGATCCCTACCATAACTCTGACTACTATGGATCACCCTAGCGTTTTGCTGATTGGTCAACGTTAGACTACCTTTTATTACCCTCATAGGATCATGTGGCTGTTCGGGTGAAGTCAAATCATCTTTCCCAGTATTAGAGGATGTCTGTTTTCATCTGCGCTGCGGGCTTCATTTCTAACACTGTATTAGGATGCCTGGCCTTCTCGTTCACGTATGGAAATGCAGGAGCTGCAATGTCTCGAGCTTTCTGCTGAGTACAAGACATGGTTGCTGCAGGATAGGGAGAAGAAGGACAAGGAAGAAGGGAAACAAGTGGCGAAAAGGAGAAAGACTTGAGAACTTCTGCTTTGTTGTGAAAAATTTCACAGCTTTCTTTTTTTATTTGTAGAGTTTGGGACTTACGTGCCATTCCTTTCAAAAACTTTATAATTCTGAATCGAAGTAATGAAAACTCCCACTTTATATTCAAGATGGTTCGAATTTATTCAGAATTTTTTTGATTAAATGACTTTATTATCAAAATTTAGGAATTAATTTGCATTGAACTTACTTAGATTTATAGATGGTTAAAAACAAATAATGAGGCCGAACTTCTTAAAAGAAGCTGCCTACGTATCCTAAAAAGATGGAATCAAGCCATAACGTAGTTTAGGCTCGATTTTTACTCTCTAGTATTAGCACTCTCCTTTTGTGATATCTTAACTTTTTTCAAGGTCACCCATTGGAGTTTTCGGCCTTGCGGCCTGCTCTAACTTTTGCCTGAATTGCCTTTTTGATTTTCAATTCAGTGAGCTCTTATCTTATATTTATTTTTACCTCAAGGATAGTACTTTTTGAGTTGATCGAGGTTAACTGGAGTGGAAAACACATTGCCATCCAAATCTATAATAATGACTGCACCACTGGTCATGCCGGTTTTAATGAGAAATGGTCCAAATCAGTTTGGCTTGAACTTGCCTCTCGGGTCAAAGATAGGAGCTCTGATTTCCTTAAGAACTAAATCTCCTTCTCTAAGGTCCCGGGTCTTGACCTTCTTATTGAACGCTCGAGCTATTCTCCTCTGGTATCCATGTACATGAAATAGAGCCTGCAGCATTCTTTCATCAAACAAGAGCAATTCTTCCATCCGGTTCCTTTGCCATTCTGCTTCCGGAATCCTGGCCTCAGCCGCTACTCTTAGTGAGGGGATTTCCACCTCAATGGGAAGCACGGCTTCCATCCCGTATACTAGAGAGTATGATGTAGTTCATGTTGAAGTTAGGATCAACGTCCAGTATCCCCAAAGTGAAAATGGTAGATGTTCCGGTCAATCTTTATGTGAGTTGATCGTCTTTTGTAGGATTTTCTTGATGTTCTTGTTTGTTGCATCAATTGCTCCATTGGTCTGTGACCGATATGGTGAGGACTTGTGAGCCATTATCTGGTATTCTTCGAAAAGATCCAAGATCTCTCCTTAAAAATGCAAGCCATTATCTCAGATGACCTCATGGGGGATCTCGTACCGGCTCAGATAACCTCATGGGGGATCTCGTACCGGAAAATGATATTTTGCTTGATGAACTTAGCAACATGAGAGGCCATTCGACGCCTTTGGTGTTACTCAATACCGAGTAAGAGGTTGGTTCCACCCACTTGGTAAAGTAGTCAATGGCTCCTAAAATGAACTCGTGCCCATTCGACACCTTTGGTGTTACTCTGCCAATCACATTGATGCCCCATACTAAGAATGGCCATGGTAACGTTAGGTTATACAGCTGAGACGGGGGAACGTGCATGAGGTTTGTATAAATCTGACATTTGTGGCATCTCCGCACAAACTGTATGCAGTCTGTCTCCATTCTCATCCAAAAGTATCCTTGTTGTAGGATTTTCTTGGTTAACATGTTTCTGCTCATGTGTGACCCACAGACTCCTGCGTGAATCTCTTTCATCAATGCTTAGCCCTCTTCAATGTTGACACACAGCTTGTTGACCCCAAAATGCCCTCATTTGTATAGTCTACCACCGCAAATGACAAATTACGCGGATAATCGTCGTATTGCCATTTTGTCCTTTTTACTGGCAAACTTGGGGTATTCTCCTTTTTCTATGAAGTTCTGAATGTCAAAGTACTATCAATGGTCGTTAGTGCTTTTCTCGATTGCGGCTATCGTCTCGTATGCTGGCTTTCTCTTTTGTTCAATTATCAAATGCCTCATCCTGACCTCAGATGGTATGTCAATCATGGATGCTAGGGTAGCCAGTGCGTCGACGAACTTGTTCTGCAGTCTTGGCACATGGATAAAGATCACTAATTCAAAATACGGTATTAGTTTCTCTAGCTCTTGATGATAGAGAATCAAGGCTAGGTCCCTAACCTTCCATTCTCCTCTTGCTTGCGAAACCACCAGCGCTGAATCTTCGATGAATTCTAGTTTCCTTGCCCCTAATTCTAATGTTGTCTCCAATCCAGCTAAACATGCTTCATACTCAGCTTGATTGTTGATCACTTCAAAATTGAGCTTCAATGACAAGGAGACGTGTGATTCATCTGGAGTGATAAGAAAGACTCCTATTCCATAGCCATATTGATTGGATGCGCCATCGAAATATAGAGTCCACTTGTCATCCCCGACTTTCATCAGCTGGTCGTCAGGAAACTGGAACTCTGTGTCTTCACCTCCTTTAATAAGTTGATCGGCTAGGAATTCTGCCACTACTCTACCCTTGACTGACTTTCGGGTGACATATTGAAGATCAAATTCTGATAGCAACAGCAACCATCGAGCCAACCTTCCTGTTAATGCCACTTTTCAAACTGGTACTTCAACAGGTCCATCCGAGATATGATATTTACTGTGAAAGACAGGATATAATGCCTTAGTTTTCGGGAAGCCCAGACCAAGGCCCAACATGTCTTTTCCAGTGGTGTGTACCGTATTTTCGATCCTGTCATCTTCTTACTTAGGTAATAGACAGCCTTTTCAATTCCGATTTCACCCTCTTATGCCAACATACATCCCATAGCCGAGTCAATCATTGATAGATAGAGAATCAGTGGCTTATTAGGTTCGGGAGGAGCTAGAACTGGTGAATTTTATAGATATTGTGGCACGGAATCAAAGGCATTTTGGCATTTCTGATCCCATTTAAACTCGACTCCTTTCATTGGCAGACGAAAGAGCGACTCACAAGTACTTATCAGTTTTGCGATGAATCAACTGATAAACTGCATTTTACCTAGAAAGCCCTTGACTTCTCGCTCGGTCTTCGAATGAGGCATTTCTAAAATTTCTTTAATCTTTGAAGGATCAACTTCAATGCCTCGTTGCATGACCATAAACCCGAGCATCTTTCTGGCAGTAACTCTAAAGGAGCACTTTTGTGGATTGAATCGCATCTTATATTTTCAAATCCTCTCAAAGAACTTTCGCAATGCTGTGATGTGACCATCCTGATCCTTTGACTTGACTATCATATCGTTCACGTACACCTCGACCTCCTTATGTATCATGTCATGCAGTAAAGTACTGGCAGCCCTCTGATAGGTTGCCCCTACATTTTTCAAGTCAAACGGCATCACACGATAATAATAGGTGCCCTAGGGTGTAGTAAAGGTCGTCTTTTCTCTGTCCTCGGGATCCTTCAAAATCTGGTTGCATCTGGAGAAACCATTCATGAATGATAGCAAGGCATGCCCCGCTATATTGTCTAATAAGACGTCGATGCATGATAGTGAAAAATCGTCTTTCGGGCTAGCCTTATTGAAATCCTGAAAATCCACACAAACTCGAATACGTCCATCCTTCTTTAAAACCAGCACTATATTGGCTACCCATTTCGGATACACAGTTACCATGAGGAATCCTGCATTGATCTGTTTGGCAACTTCTTCTTTGATCTTCAAAACCGATTCTGGTCAGATCCGTCTTAATTTTCATTTGACCGGTTTAGCATCGGGGTATAGAGGGATATGGTGTTGGACAATGTTAGGATCAATTCTGGACATATACTCGTAAGACCATACAAATACATCTTTAAATTTTTTTAATAAAATTATTAATTGTTCTTGTTCAACTAAGGATAAAGAAGAACCAATTTGCACATTTTGTGGGTTAGTTTCATTATCCAAATTTATTGACAAAATTTCTTCAATTATAGGTTGGGTACGCATTTCTTCTTTTCTTTTTATTAAAAGTTTTATTTCTTCGGGGATATCCCCGTTGAATTCAAAATCGTTGAAAAGCGTATGAAATAAATCATACAAAGCAGAGTAATCGAAAATTTTGTTCATTTCATTAAAAACAGAGGGAATTACAAACTCGACAATAAAAACAGGGAGAGGAGCATCAACAAATGTGCCCTCGACTACAGACTCCGACTCAAACTTGGACTCAGAACAGACAATGTGTACATCAGAAGACTCCGTGGTCCAATTCTTCACCTCTTTTGCAGCAGCATCGACAACGAGCTTAGTGCAATCGGCTGGTGCGCTGAAACCCATCATTAAACAGTCTTGATCATTCAGCTGCAGCTGGGCCATCTTCTCATTAAAAAGTATTCCCAAGTCGTTGCCATCCAATCTGTCAGCCCAGTCTATCTCTTGAACCTTCTTCTCCTTCTCTTCCCATTTCGCTGTCTCTTCTTCTTCAGACAACTGATGGCCGAAAAAGATTTTCAACCCTGGCAATTTTTGATTGGTTTCCTCGTCGACCCATGGCTCTGGAAAGTCGCAGTATGAAAAATCTTCCCATTCTTTGACAAAATGACCATTGAGCGTTCCAAATTAATTGGCCTTCCATCCCTTCTTAAGCCCTTTCAAATCTCCCTCCGTTAGCTCATACCCAAGGCCAAAACGGTGCGAAGTCGGCAATACCTGAACGGGTTCTAGAATTTCCTGCTACTTACGCCCTAATCCCATACCAGGGAAAAAGGACATTTTTCTCATTATTGTTATAGCCCGCGGGTTGATATACATTTCATCCTCATTCAACAACATCTGTACAACCTGAGTTTCATCAAACTGGAAGCCACTGAGTGATACATCATTTTCACCATGCTGTACTTCCAACAAAGTTGAGCCCTCTCCTCCTCTTGGGAGATGAATGATGTTTTCTCCATGAATAGTCAGAACCGCTCCATTTCTTATCAATTTCAGTTTTTGATGGAGAGTCGATGGTACAGTCTGGACACTTGGGTAATACAATCAAGGTCTACCCAACAACAAGTTGAAAGACGTCGGTACGTCTAGTACATGAAACTCGACCGATGTTTCCAAGGGCCCTACTGATATCGCAAATGACACCAGTCCCAGTACGTCCCTCCTTATGGTGTCATAAGCCTGGACTCCTTGATTGCTCGGTATGAAGTGCTCCGTCTTTAGTCCTAAACAGAGTGCTGTTTTGAGCGGACATGCATTTAATGCAGACCCGTTGTCGATAAGGGTCACAGGGACCCATTTGTCTAAGCACTTAATAGTAATGTGCAATGGTTTGTTGTGATTCCTTCCCTCGGCTGGCAGATCATTATCGAAAAAAGAAATGACTTTTGATTCTACCGCCAGTAGAATAAGTCCAATCAGTTGTTCTGGGGTAGCATCTATTGAAATGTTGGCTTTATTGAGAACCTTTAGCACAACTTGTCTGTGTTTATGCGAGGCCATCAGTAGCCCCCAAATGTTGATGCTAGCTTGCGTCTTTTTTAACTACTTTAGCACTGCATCATCTTCTTCTTCATGTTCTTTTTCCTTCCCTTTTCCACTTGGTTGCCCTTTTTCCAGCTGGGCTGGCTTGAAATGTCGCCAACTTCTGGTTAGATGTTCTATCCCCTCATCGGAATCACAAAATCCTGTTATTGTATCACTGGTCTGTCGCATCTCATTCACAAGCAGAGGGCTTTCGAATGCCCACAAATCGCCTAAATTCGTGATTGCCATTCTTTCTCTTCTCTCCACATCATCTTCGATAGCCCATGTACTATCAATTTCTTACCATATATCATTTTCGATAAAGTCCACCTGCTATTCCAGAGTGGCCCAAAAATCGGTCCATTCTGCTCTATCGGACTTCAGCACAACTCTTACTACCTAATGGGATTGCATTTCATCCACATATACCTCTTTCTCAAAAAGCTAGGAAAGGGTAACGCCATCGAGCACGTGACCAAATCCATATGATCGGGCTGGGTAATCTAAAGGCCAATCATCTTCTTCGTTGCACTCCTCTTCTTCCAGTTGAATAGCTGGGAATGTTGTCTGATACCACTCCCAAGCACCATCATTCCATTTCTCCATCCTGTCTCGATTGCCTCTAACCACGATAAATGAGCATGCTGTCTGATCCTCAGTTACTGAAACATGAGAGCGTGGTAGGTATACTGAACAGATGTGCTGACTCGGGTCCTCTGATTCTCCCAGAGACATGTAATTTACCCCAGCTTGCATGGCATGATTCGGCAAGGGGTTAGTTGTTACATTCAATTTTAGAGTAACGGATGGTGGCAGGATCACTTTGTTGTCAATAAGATTTTGGATCTCATGACGCAACCTCATGCATTTATCAGTCAAATGTCTGTGACCTTGATGGCAGGCGTAGTATTGTGAAGTATTAAATCTTGACGGTAGGGGATTAAGTACAAGCATGGGGTCTAATGGCTTGATAAGCCCTTTCCCAACGAGTCGACTCAGGACGGTGGACAATAAAATGTTGAGGGGAGTGAACACCCTCCTTGGCCTCTGTTGCTGTTGACCACTGTCCGACTAATGGGTATTGTTGGATGGCTGGGCAGAAGAGGATGGGTTCAGCAGGTTTACCTCGTTCGAGCGAGACACGAGGTTGGTGGTGTCTGTTTAGGTTTGGTTGTTTGCGAGGAAGGTCCTCCTGGGTTTTTGGCTCTGTTCAACTTTCTCGATATCCCTAGACTGGATTGCATCTTCTATCTGAACCTTGGTATCAAACAACTACTTAAATGTGGAGATTGGTTGCGTGATCAAATAACAGTTTAACGGGGACTACAGATTCTTCACTACTATCCTCACTTGCTATTTCTCATAGGTCTAATTTTTCATTTTGGCGGCCTTACCCCTCCATCGAGTTAAGAAATCAACAAAAGATTCCTGGCTCTACTGTCGAGTCTGTTAGCACAAATGCTTCATTAATTAATTTTGATGATTTTAATATTTCATTTTCTATAAATAAATATTCTTTAAT
>JAOTRH010160091.1:0-12884 GCA_034768845.1 Heliamphora exappendiculata
TTGAGATTATGGGTCAGGGTGCAATTATAGTTCTTTAGTGGTGTGAACTGTAATTTAGTATTTTATAAAAATTGCAGGAACCGCTGCATGTCTTTCCATAATTACAGAAAACTCTAGTAGGTGTCTGTGTTCCACTGAAATGCTAACTCATAATTACTCTCTAGGTCCCTACTATAGCCCTATATATATGCGGGTAGGCTGAATCAGTTTTTGATGATTTCTTGATTTTATGTCATTATTATGATATTACTTTTATCTCTCAAGACTTTAATATATTAGGGTTCTGCCAGTACAAATTTTCAGAAGATCATAGTCCACACTACGTTCGAGGATTGCATAAAGGTAATATGGTAAAAGATTTGACAGGAGTTTCAACTTGGAATCAAGTCGTTGTTGAAGAATAGATCGACAAAGGGTATTTTTTTAAATTAATTTTGGTTGCACGGGTTTATTTTTGATCGTTCAATGTCAAAATTTTTATTTAGAGCCCATTTCGGCATTTGACCGTCCAGTTAATTTTTTATCAAAAATCGTTTTATAAAAACAATTATCTTGGCAGTATTGCCTCCACCAAATTGGCATAAAAGCCGTTTTATTTTTTGTTTACGATTATCGGAGTCGGGTAGATTTATAACTGTGCTAACATTGTTTTGCAGGCATTCTAATTCCAGTTTTATGATCATCATTTAATTTATTTTTTTATATATTAACTGCGTGGATGATAAATATTAATTTTATTTTTCTTATTAATTTGATGGATTCAAATATTCAGTTTTAATTAAAATATTTTGTATTAAAAAATAAAATTAAGTTTTTTTTAATTAATTAATTAAATAAATAAAAAAACTTTAGATATTTTATTTTCTTACAAAATAACATGTTTAAAGATAATTTTTTTTAAAGTCAGATATCTTGAAAAAATGTGAGAATTAATTCTAAATTTTGAATTAATTAAATAAAAAATGTTTAATCAAAATAATTATTATTTTTCAAAAAATGTGAAAAAAAAATTAAAATAAATAAATGTCTTTAATCACTACCTTAACTGAAAAATTAGAGAAAAAACTTTGCATTTATTAAATTTTATTTGTTATGCATTTAAACACGAAAAAATGATTTGATAAATAAAAATCTTTGGAATCGTGTACACGAAAAGACGCTTGATTCTTTCAGATCGTGTGACTTTCGAAAGATGATTTGATAAACCAGAATCTTTAGAATCGTGTACACAGAAAGATGTTTGATTTTTTAAGATCGTGTGACTTTCGAAAGATGGTTTGATAAACCATAATCTTTAGATTTTTGTACACGGAATGATATTTGATTCATTCAGATCGTGTGACTTTTGAAAGATGGTTTGATAAATCAGAATTTTTGAAATCATGTACACGGAAACATATTGATTCTTTCAGATCGTGTGACTTTTGAAATTAATAAATTTATTTTAATTAAATAAATTTTTATAACCCAAAAAAATATTTTAAAAATTTAAGTGGGAGAGAGAATTTATTCACAGATAAATCCCGCGGTCTCCACCACCACTTTGTAGCTGATGCAATTAAACCCTGCGTGTTGACAGTAAGGCCTTGCTCTCCATCGGACAGATTAATTGTGGTATCGCCAGTACAAACCTCTTTTAGGAATAATTCTTGATAATTGTTAGTGTGGATCACTTCTCCATCGGAAGGGTTCATTGTGAAGCGATTGATTTGGGATTAGGTGATGGTTAACACTTAGCTGTATATAATAGTATCCTCTCCATCTGAGTCAATGCTATTATATACTGGAACGAAACTATGTCAGCTATTTAATTTTACGTTGAATGGTCAGTTGCCTAGATAGTAAAATTAAAAGGAATTAACCTGTCTGGTCTTATAAAGGATAGAAGACGTTCACCCATCAGGGCATTCTATTCTCAGGTAACCAGGATGCTGGAGAATTTATTTTAAAATAGTAGAGGGAACCAAATTAAAATATATTCAAAATTTAGCTCATCACAATTAATATTTTTTTAATTATGTGATTCTCAGGATTAAAATAGATTTCAACCCACTCGCTTTAATACTCAAAGAAAACAAACTTATGGGACCAAATTTTGTTGACTGAAAATATAACTTGGATATAGCTTTAACTATAAATGGTATTCTATCAATACTAAGGAATGTGTTTGTTTCTGAAAAAGGTTTTTTCTCGGGGCCGAAAGGCATGAAAAAAGAAAAGGTTCATAAACAAGGAAACACATTTTTCAGGGTAGTTAGTGGGCCACGGACTGGTGTGAAAAAGATGAAAGGAAGATGTTTTCAGTGCCACCAGACTCGACACTGGAAAAAGTTATGTCCAATATTTCTCAGAAGGCAAAATAAATAAGGTAATTTATGTTCACTAGTTGTAGAAACATGTTTAGCGGTGTTATCTACCGGTACCTGGTGTTTAGATACAGGAGCCACTAATCATGTCTGCAATTCATTGCAGGAGTTCCAGAAAACTTGACAACTTAGTGATGAAGAGATTTATCTACATATGGGCAATAAAACAAAGGTAACAACTGTTGCAGTAGGAGATGTCACTCTCAGTTTTGGTAAAGATTGGGTTTTAATATAGAGAGATTGTCTTTATGTACCTGCCATTAAAAAGAACTTAGTTTCTATTTCTGGATTGGTTAAAGATAGTTATTAGTTTATTTTAATAACTCTGTAGTTATTAAGAACAATAAACGGGTTATCTGTTCTGGTACATTGGTAGATGATCTTTATATTATTATTCTAATCTCTTCTACACTACAACTAACTGAAATAAATAGCACATCTAATTTACCATATAAGAGAAAATTTTCTTCTTTAGTGAACCAAATATTTCTTTGGCACTTATGCCTGGGTCATATTAATCTAAAAAGGATAAACAAACTAGTAGTAGATGGGCTTTTGAGTTCATTAGAAGTGGAGGTACTTCTAGTCTGTGAATCTTGCTTAGAGGGTAAAAAGACCAAGAGGCCATTTTCGGCCAAAGGCTATAGAACTAAAGAACGGTTAGAGCTGGTTCATTCTGATGTGTGTGGTCCTATGACAATCTGGGCTAGAGGTGGTTTTAAATATTTTGTCAGTTTCATTGATGATTACTCAAGGTATGGATACAATTACCTGATGTATCGTAAGTCTAAATACTTTGAGAAATTCAAAAAATTTAAGGTGGAGGTGGAGAAGCATCTGGGTAAAAGTATCAAATCACTACGATCCGACCGTGGTGGGGAATTCCTCTTTGAAGAGTTTAAGGACTACTTGTCATCATAGGGGATTACATCCTAATTTACTGCACCTGGCACCCCTTTAGTAGAATGGTGTAGCAGAAAGAAGGTATATAGCTCTTATAGATATGGTAAGATCTATGATGAGTTATTCAAGTTTAACCGATTCGTTTTGGGGACTCACTTTAGAGACAACAGCTTACATTCTGAACTTGGTACTGTGGCTTTGGGATTTGGGAGTTAAAAATGAGAAAATTCAAAGATATTTTGGAAAATACTTTAACACCTTGAAAACCAACTTTTGAAACCCCCTTTTGTTGGAAATAGAGTCGCCACTTAGTTTTTGAGAAAAATGAAGAAAAATAAAATTGGCTACTGATCCTTAAAACGTTAACCAGAGAAAGAGGGTTCGGGGGCTAAGGTACGAATCAGAAAAAGTGTTAGGCACCCTGTTTGCCCAACCGTAAGATTGGCCTTTACTAATCATCATTGGTTCTTTTAATATGATTTCTTAAATGCATGCAAATAAAAAAAATAAGGGTGAAGAGAGAACATTCAAAATCAAGTATAGAAAATACATAAAATATGTACATAATACTCCAAATCAAAGCAAATAAAATGGTAAAATCCTAAGTCCTATAGCATGCAATTTCTAACTAAAGGATGCATGGTACACATACACACATGCAATATTGTTTAAACAACCTAAACTAGCATGATTTGGTTAAAAAAATAAAAATATACTAAAGTTGCTAAAATTACCTAAACATGGATTGCAAATAAAAATAAGCTAATATATTCCAGACATGATTTTAAAAGAAATGTCCAAAACATGTATAATACCAAAATAAACTAGGTAAGAAATAAAACTAGGTAAAAAAATAAACTAGGTAAAGGAGATAAATGCATAAGAAAATTCTACAAAATAAGGGTTTTATACTTAAAGAAAGAATTGAAAGAAAAGAAAATAAAGAAAGAGTTTGTAAAAGGGAAAGATGCCAAAAAAAGGTTAGAAAATACTATATATATAAAAAAACTAACTATTTACGTTTTATGTATTTTAAAAGAGACAAAAAAAGAAAATAAAAAAAATCAAAAGAAGATAACACTTAAAAGATAAAAGCTAGTTTATGAGACTTTTGTGATTTTTAGGTTTTAATAAAAAAAGAAAAGAAAAATATTATAAAAGAAAAATTAAGTTTATAAAGGAAGGTTATGAAAAGAAGATTTAATTATTCACATTTTATATTTTTAAAAGCTAATAAAAGAGAAGGAAAAGAAAATAGGAGGAAAGGAAATAATAATGGAGTGTTTTTAAAAGAGAAAATTATAAAGTAGTTAAATATGAAAATTAACTTAAAAATCTTTTTGTGATTTTTGGTTTTAACAAAATAAAGGAAAAGTGCCATAAAAAGAAAATAAAACTATAGAAAAAGAAAATAAAAAATAAATTTCTATAAGAAAAATGAGTACTAATATTACAAGAGAAGAAATGTTAAATGGAACTTTATTAAAACTAATAAGAAAATAAAAGATTAGAAAAGAAAATTACACTAATATTGAAAAAAAAAAAAAAAAATAGAAAGTATAAACTAGAAAATGAATATTAAGTTAAAAAGAAAATAAAATGAAGTATTAACATTTAAAGAAAAGAAAGTGGAATACTTAAAGGAAAAGGGATAGGGCATTATGAAGAAAAATAAAGTTGATAATAAAAGAAAATAAAATACTACATTGAAAGAAAAAAAAATGCTAGAAGGAAAAAAGGAATGAATTGTATTGAAAAGAAAAGAAAAAGAAAATAAATGAAACAAAAGATAGAACATTAAACTAATGCTTAAAAGAAAATTAGACATTAAACTAAAAAAAATAAAATAAGAAAGAAAAATAAATAAATGCTAGAATATTATAACAAAGTTAAGAAAATAAAGGAACACCTAAACTAATATTATAAGTAAAGAAAGGAAAAATAAATGATACATTAAGAAAGAAATTACATTAAGCTAAAAGAAAAAGAAATAAGACTTTTTAAAACTATATTACAAGAAAAAATAAATGTTAAGAAAGAAAATTACGTTGCTATTAAACGAAATCTAAGAATTAAAATGGAGCATTAAATTAATGATACAAGAAATGAAATAAAATTAAATGCTAGTGAAAGAAAATTAGACTAATTAAAAGAAAAATGAAAGTAAATAATGATAAAACATCAAATTAGCATAAAAAAAAAAGGAATGAAAAGAAATGAAGCGTTTGAATTAAATGGGTGTAATATTGACTATTACAACTATTTGTTGTGTAAGTACTTAGATAATAACAATTAGCAACATTGATAAGTTGTAATTGCCAAGAAAAATATTAACACTATTTAGTAATTTAACAATTTGTAATAAGCTTAAAAATGAAGGTAAGTAAATAAAATAAATAAGCTAAAATTAGAATTTAAAGCAATGTAAGAATATAACAATTACATAAATAAGGCGGGAACGTAATTAAAATGAGTTGACCAAATTAAACCCGACAACTCCAAAGGGGTAGAAAATAGAGTTAGAAGGGACGGGGATCCAAGCAAAATACCTGAATGGCTTAGGAATCCTCAAGTTGGGGAATGTGGGTGAGCAATTTGATCTTCAGGCGATGATCCAAGCTAGGGTTTGGGACTGTCGAAGGCTCGGATCTCAGTATTTCGGCAGGGCTTCAACGTCGGAGATCGAAATCGCTCGGTATATCGACAGAGTCTCTCTCACTTAAAATTCGTTTTGAAAATGTACGTCGGGGTACGGTATTTATAGAATTCTTCAACTAATGACACTTTGACACGTTTTTTGACACGTCAGGCCATTTGAAGTTGGCGGCCGCCACAATGCAAGTTGGCGGCTGTTGGGTTTGGAAAAGGTTCCACACGGTTCTAGTGGCGGCCGCCACAATGTGAGTTAGCGGTCGCCATGTTGGAGTTGGCGGCCGCCACTTTTGGCTAGGGTTTCCAAGAGGTTCTATTGACTGCGCCACAATGAACATGGTGGTTGCCACTTCTGGTAATGACTTGGGTAACAAGTTATCGATGGTTTGGTACAATGTCATTGGTTTTGAAGGATTTTGATGACTGGGTTCAAATACCGAGCTTGGATCACCTCCCGATGATCGTACTGAGGCACTATTCCACATGTTTTCATCATCGGATTCGCCTAAGATTAGGCGGGGTCAAATTGGGGTGTCTACAGGTACCTTCTAAGTCAGTACTTTCTACTCCCACAGAATTGTGGGCCGGGCGTAAGCCTAGTCTCAAACACATTCGGATTTGGGGCTGTCCAGCACATGTGTTGAAAGGGAACGCGGGTAAGTTGGAACCGAGGACAGAAGTCTGTTTCTTTGTAGGGTATCCTAGGGGAACGAAGGGTGGTCTATTTTATAATCCTAAGGATCAGAAGGTCATTGTTAGTACCAATACTTAATTCTTGGAAGATGATTATATTATGGGGGTTATAAATCTAATAGCAAAATTGTTCTGGAAGAACTAAGAGAAAATACCAGTAGAACGAAAGAGGAACCACAAGTCACTGATATTTCATTACCTCGTCGTAGTAGGAGGATTATCGGGATAGGTGCAAATCAAGAACAGAATGCTGATGCACAGGGTTCAGATTCTGCACAGCCTATTACTACTAGTACACAGACACATGTAGTACCTCATCGTAGTGGGAGAGTTGTTCATCAACTTGACAGGTATATGTTCTTGGGAGAGTCTTTTGACAGGATTTCGGCAGAACTGAATACCGAGCCCTGTAACTACAATGAAGCACTATAAGACAAATATGCAGATCTTTGGCAAAGGGCTATGAATTCAGAGACAAAATCTATGTATTCCAATCAGGTCTGAAAACTTGTAAAACTACCCAAAGAGATAAAACCCATTGGATGCAAGTGGATCTACAAGAGAAAGAGAGGAGTAGACGGGAAGGTTGAAACCTTCAAAGCTAGGCTTGTTGCTAAAGGGTTCACTCAGAAAGAAGGGATCGACTATGAGGAAACCTTTTCGCCGATAGTCATGTTTAAATCTATCCAGATTCTCTTATCCATTGCCACACATTTCGATTACGAAATCTGGGAAATGGACGTCAAGATAGCTTTCCTTAACGGAAGTCTTGACGAGTGTATCTATATGACACAACTAGACGGATTCATTGCAAAGTGATAGGAGCACATGTTTTACAAGCTAAAGAGATCCATTTATGGACTTAAGCAGGCATCGAGGTCTTAGAACACTCGGTTTGACCAAGCTATAAAGTCTTATGGTTTTCATCAAAGTCCAAATGAGTCCTATGTGTACAACAAGCGTGACGGAAGCGTGGTGATCTTCCTACTACTTTATGTAGACGATATCTTGCTCATCGAAAATGATGTGGAGGCATTATCTACGATTAAAGTATGGTTATCTGGGTAGTTCAATATGAAGGATTTGAAAAAAGCCAGTCACATCCTTGGGATCAAGCTTGTGCGAGATCGAAAACAAATGATGTTAGGCTTATCACAAGAAAAGTATATCGACAATATCCTTGCTCATTTTAGCATGCAAGATTCCAAGAAAGGGTTTCTCTCTTTCAGGCATAGAATCACTCTATCCAAGGATCAGTATCCTAAGACACCTGATGAGATAGAGAGGATGAAGGCAGTTCCTTATGCTTCGACAGTAGGAAGCCTCATGTATGTTATGTTTTGCACTAGACCCGACATCTGCTTCGCCGTTGGCATGGTTAGCAGATATTAGTCTAACGTAGGGCAGGAGCATTGGACTGCGTAAAGAATATATAATCAAGTACCTGAAAAGGACTAAGAATTATATGTTGGTTTACCAGGTAGACAGTCTAGTACCTTTGGGGGACACAGGTTCAGATTTCCAGTCAGACATAGTGCTTGCATCGGAAGATAACCGTGTAGATCCTTTACAAAGAGCTTACCGGCTAAGACTTTTGATAGTCATATAGAGGGCATGGGAGTTAGATCTATGGCAACATAGTTTTGAGTATAAGTGGAAGATTGATATTGTTGGTATACTGAAAACTATGTTTTTAGTATTTTATTTTATTTTAATAAAATTAAAATTTTATTTTATGAGTAATGTATGTGTATCATTTATTTGATATACATGGATGTCTAATATTTTGTATAGTATTTTATCTGGTGGGTAGAGTACGGCTTACACATAGAAGATCAAATTTTATGTTCTTGCAGAATATAAGTTTTATGTTCACAGTTTAGATAGAAATTGACATACCATCGGTACGACTATGGCACAGAGTTTTAGTAGGCTTGTCTTGGTTACGGAGAACAGATAATAGCGTCGTCTATCGTTCCGACTCTCTGTTCCAATACACTTTGTGTGTATTGAACGGGACATTTGGGGTAATTAATTTTGTACTGACTATATAAATTTATTCACACCCTAAGGTTATTATGAATAGTGCTTATCCTCTTAATCCGAAAATAATTATTGATTTGCATATATTTAATATTCGTTGTTTTGATTCATTAGAGTGTGCGATCTTATATGGGTCTATATTCCCGGTGAGTTGGATAGCGGTATTAGTTATATGGCAAATATTAATTTTAGATGCAATCCACGTTCCAAAAAATTGGGATCGACGATATCCTATTAAGGATGCTTACAAGTTTTGACCGGGCCAAACCCTGTAGGCGAATTTGATTATCCGGCGGTCAAATAAGTTAAGCGGAAGGGCGTAAGGAATATCAAGATGCCGATTAAATTAAATTTTCAATAATTAAATTTAATTTGCGGGTATCGAAAATCTTAACGTGGGGAGAAATGGTAAGCATTTAATAACAGGAGCTCAATGCAAGAATGTCTTGAAATTATGGGTCAGAGTGCAGTTATAATTCTTTAGTTGTGTGAACTGTAATTTAGTATTTTATGAAAATTGCAGAAATCTCTAGTAGGTGTTTGTGTTCTACTAGAAGTCTAACTCAGAATTACTCCCTAGGTCCCTGCTGTAACCCTATATATATGCGGGTAAGCTGAACTAAATTTTGATGATTTTTTGATTTTATATCATTATTATGATATTATTTTTGTCTCTCAAGACTTATATATATCGAGATTCTGCTGGTACAAATTTTGGAGGATCGTAGCCCACACTACATTCGAGAATCGCATAAGAGAATACGGTAGAAGATCTAACAGGAGTTTCAACTCAGAATCAAGTCGTAGTTGAATAATAGATCGACAAAAGGTATTTTTTCTAAATTAACTTTGGTTGCATGGTTTTATTTTTGATCATTCGACGTCAAAATTTTTATCTAGAGCCCGTTTCGACGTTTGCCGGTCTAGTTAATTTTTTACCAAAAATTATTTTATAAAAACAATGATCTTGGCAGTATTTCCTCCAACATGAACCACCAAAGAAAAATCGTTTTGCGAAACCAAAATCCACTAAAACTACCCAAATTAGAATGATTTCTATCATAGACAGATAACGAGTTCAAAACCATTAAGCGACGCATAAACAAGGGTTTATTTTCAGTAAAAGAGTAACCCAAAAGAGTGAGGTCTAGGTCCCAAGAGCCAAGCTTTTAAAACAAAACACAAAATTTTTTAAATCATGCCCAAACTGATCGATCTTCCAAAGGACCGATCGATCGGTCTTTAATAGTTCACAGTTCCCACACACCTGTCAAAGAACCAGGGCATGCAAAAGACAGATCGATAGACCAATCAATCGGTTTAGCCCTGGACAGATTTTCAAAACCAAACCATGGAATCTAACACTTAGAAAATATTATACATTTTTCCAACACATTTTAGGCAAAAAGAACAACCTTTAAAGGTGCCAAAAAACTTGATCCCAAAACCTCCCTCGAGGCGCATAACTTAAAATTAAGCAATAAACCAAACGAAAACCTTCACAAAACATTGAAATCACCCAACCCAAAACCCATTTTCAACCATAGAACATTAAGTTCAACCATCCCAAGGTTCCTCTCATACACACAATCATATATGTATCGAAACCATAACCTTAAGGCTTACAACAGAAATTCCTTCGTGTACAAAAAAAATGGAATAATGATTACATGATTCATACAACCAAAATAGAGAAAACTATGAGTTTTCTAATCAACCACCATTCTTTGAACTACACCATACTAAGCCAAATCATCTAGATCACCTGAAATTATTTAAATCCAACAACGTGATCTGAAGCCCAATATGAATAGACTAGCTTGCATAAAAAGCAAAACATATAACTACTAGTTATATGAATAACTCACCCATTCACATCTCTTTTTAAATGATTTTCTTTCAAACCACAATGTTCATATAACCCCACAATGATACATAATTTAAAAACACCTCAAGAATCATGATTTTATTCTCCACACGATTTTAAATCAAAATAAGTAACACAACCACAATGATTTATACGTACCGACATTGTCGCACCGGGGACAATGGTAGCAAGTATAGACTCTCTTCTATTGACCTAGGTCCGGGGCATCCAATAACCCGCTAGGCAATGACAAGTTCTATATCTTGCCACAACAACACATGCCTCCCATTAGAGCAACCACTTCATTTATTAGGATTAACTCGAAGGAGCGAAGCACCTATTTCTGCAAAAATTTTAGACTTTCACCGAGGAGCAATTGAGGCCCACATTTACCATGTTGTTACGGTACATTTACAAAATCATTAAAGACACACAGCTCAACCATTAATTCGATTAAAGGCACGCAGCTAATCTATCCAAATTCATAGAGAAAAAATCAATATTTTTGCACAACACTATCCTCAATTAAACCCATATTTTCAAAACCCATGCTCAACCCCAAGGATTAGCTCCAATCACCAAAATCTATGTTTATACAACATTCATATAATTTTCTCTGATTTTCAAAAAACATATTTATGAAAACTACACACACATGTATTCACCAACTTTGTAATAAACCTCTAAAGCTCAAAAACAAGCTTTTAAACCAATCAAACAAGACTCAACCTCAAAACTCAACATTTATAGCATTTGAGAACAGTAAAAATGCATAATCACATGTAACATCCTTTTTAAAGCAACGTAGTCTAGAATTCAACTGTAGAGAGTTGAAAACTTGACGCTTTAACTTCCTGCAAAAAACTAATGCCGTCGAAACAAAATTTCGTTTGGATAGATGCGAAGCCTTCGGCATGTATAACATCGTTATGCTCTCGCAACGCCAAAAAGCACACCTGGAGCAAGCCAAAAGATAGAGAAAAGTCTAGGGTTTTGAGTTATCTTCTAGAGAGAATGAAGAGACACTTATTTGAGAAGTTTTGGACCAAAAACCAATGAAAGTAGTCTGTCCCGCGCACACCTAACCCTGACAGATTGATCGATCGGTTTCAAGGTTGATCGATCTATCCCGCCTAGAAAATTTTCCAACTTTGCACCACTAAGCCCAAACGGTCCGAAATGAGTCTTATTATGCATTTCTAATCCATCATATGCATACATGTCATTAAACCAACTATTTTATAACATCCACATTCATTACATAACACGTTGATAAAATATATTACAAAATAATACGAGATCACGCCTCACACGCATACTTAAGACCCGAAAAGATGCTAGAATAAAAAATGACTCTTAACCTTGTTGTTAAAAACTCAATTATTGAGAATATATATAAAGAGAATGCCTCATTTTCCATTTTCTGTCAATTATTTCCAAACATTAGATCATGTCATTTATAAGATCAAATAGGGCTTCATTTTTTGTTGTAGCGTTATGTAAGAAAAATGTGTATTAGTCTAGAGTTGAGTGTATATAATGTCTTGGAACATATTACTAGTCAAGTACTACTTAAAATGTCCTACCATTTTTTTTATTTTTTACATTCACCCTTCCCAAGGTCGATTATTTATTTTTCACGTCAAATGCTTCTTCGATTTTTCCATTCAATTTTCATTCTTTGTACCATTAAACTGTCCTTTTTTTCGTTTTTCCCTTTTTTAAACCACTTTTTCTCCTTTCGATTTTTCACTTTTAATTCACCAATATAACCAATAACCTCTTCTCATGACATCTTTGGATATTTTGGTGAACGAGAAAATGATTTATATGTAAAAGACTCAAAAGGGGGAACAAGGGTCAACCGTATAACAAAGTGACGAACAAGCTTAAAAGTAAAAACATGGCTTAAGATCTTTTTTTAGGTTTGACATAATCTTTTGAATGGTTCAAATTTTTAGAGAATTTTACATGAAGCTTAGAATGATATTCTCAACTTTTAGTCAAAGTGAATGAATAACGAGATTATTCTACGAAAAATGCATGCTTAAAAAAATGTAATGTGAGTAAATGTACAAATATCCCTTAGAAAAAAAATAAAGTCTCAATAGCTCACTAAGGGTTAAATCTCGATTTTTTTTTTTCAAGTTGTTCTTACTATCAACTTTTCATTGTCATAAAAACTTATTAGGTAGTCAAGTGTGCAATGCATTTGTGCTAAGTATACAAGTCCATGGTTTATTTTCTATAAGAAATTTAGTACGCCAAAAGTCATACTCCTTTATCCGTGGTAATTAAATTCACAGTTTAGTTTTTTAAACTTTCAAAGCCCCAAACTATTTATATATATATATATATAT
>JAOTRH010160122.1:0-12884 GCA_034768845.1 Heliamphora exappendiculata
TTGTAAATTAAGTTTTGTTGAAATATAATTATAAATATATTTTATTCACTTAAATTTTTATAATTAATTTTTAAATTTATTTTAAAATATATTAAAAACCTATATCATAAACTCGCTTTCCCCCTCAAAATCTTCGAGTCCGACCCTGTATGAATCTAAGACGTTGTATGAAACTGGTAGGTCTTCAATCTCCATTATAAAATACAGAAAGAAAAAAAACAGGCAAATTAAAATAAAATAAAATAAAGAGAGAGAGAGAGAGAGCTTTCCATTTTGTGGACAATGGAAGGGAAATCAGATCGTACAATTTGAAACAAGATCTCTGCCTGTCTCTCCAACAAATCATCCAACAACTTCGACCCTTTTTCAAGAAGACGACGACTCCGATACTCGCGGCGACATCACCGGAAACAGCGCCAAAAGCTGGGGCTCGAAACCTCTCGGGGTGGTGGTTCTCGGCGACGGGTGCAAGTAAAACCCTTTCTCGGCGATTGCCTTCTCTTCTTCCTCCGGTGAACTCCTGTTAAACGCGTGGTCTTCTTCAATTGACGGCGTGACCGGACTGAGAGCTAGCGCCGGGAAGTCCAGAATACTCGGCGACAAGATCTCCGGCTTCCGGCGAAAGAATTCGGGATTCTGACCCAACCCGGGGACCGAAGGGCTGATCATGAGGCCGTTCTTGAGGCTGTTCCTTCTCTCGTAAAGCTTGAACCCTTGTTTCTTCTGTCCGGTCTTGATTGGGGGTAATTGACCTTTGAAGGAGAAGGACGGCGGCGGCGGATCTGAGGGCGGTGGTGGTTTGGAACCTTGCTTTGTCATTTCCGGCGGCGATCCGGTGAGCATCTGAACAACCTGTTTGAATGTGGTGGCGTCTGCTTGGACGAAGGTGGTAGGGTAAGGATTAGTTTCAGATCTAGAGATGGGTTTAGGGGTCACCGCGGGAGGGGTTTGTATATAGACTCCATTGTTGTTGTTGCCGTTTCCGCTGCTGTTTGGAGAGTTTGTGGGAGATGGTGGGTTTTCTCTCTCTCGAGGTTTAGAAGTGATCTCCATTGATGTGGCCTGTAATAAACTTCTGATCACTGTCTAGAGAGAGAAAGAGAGAAGGGAGAACAGAGGTTTGGGTGGAGAAGAAGAGATGGATGAGTGAGAAAGAAGGTTTGAAGAGAAGGAGATTGCTTAATTAGTTGCTTTTGTTCTGTTGGGCTTGTGCCCCTGAGTAATTATTCGGTACACTATCACATGGCATTATTAATGGAGAGTTTTTATTCAATGATCTAATAAAAAAATTATTTTAGTAGGACAATATTGTAAGTTCGTTTTTATTGAGTAGTGGTTAACAAAGATATTCACTTGGAGTGCATTAGGTATTATTAATTTTTGTTAAAAAATATTAAATATAATCGTCAACATAGTATTATAAAAATATTTAATAATTTGTCATGCCCCTGTCAATAATTATTCGGTATGAAAAATTATTAGGTACGTACAATCTATTATTGCTCACGTTATATTTTTAACAAATAAAAAAATATAACGCACACTACAGAGTTACTCTTGGGATTGATTTTTTATTTATTTATTAAAAATAAATTCACAATACTGTACGATGAGTATTTTTTGTTACATAATTAAATAAAAATACCATATATACAATAAAAAATTACTTAATAATTATCCTATTCGATAGTCTCAAAATATCATGTGTTATTACTTACTTACTTACGTAGCCTTGTTATTTAATAATATAATAAAAAATATTTTGAGTAAAGTAGTATTAATTTATATTTGTTGAGTAAATAAAAAATAAAAATAAACTATTAGTGTGTATTAAATAATTTTATTTGTCAAAAATATTATGTACGATTAATTAATTACATAGTAGTGTGAAGTACCTTATAATTTTGTGTCACTCCCTCTCAGTTTAGACTTTAATTTTCTACATTGTTTTTGTTTTTGTTTTTGTTTTTGTTTTTGTTTTTGGGAAGGGGTTGGGGAGTGATTGGTTGCTGAGAAAATGCACTCCCAGCAGTGTAATGGATAACAAAAGGCTGAGGTATTAGGAATTTGGGGCATCAGCATCAAGTGGGAAGTGGGAATTTGGTTAGGAGATTAAATTGGTGGAATAACGATTAGAAAATAAAGATTCTATTTCTAAAAAAATTTACTGTTTGAGATTTTAAAAAAATGGGCTTTCAGCTAAAAATTTTAAAAAATAAATTTTAACGCGTAAAGTTTAATTGTGCAATTTTTTTCGAAAATATCTTACAAATAGATAAATTTATTTATTTAATATTTATCTATTTAATTTGTAAACAGATAAATTTATCTGTTTGCGTATCAACACAAATAATACAAACAGATAAAGTACGTATCAACACAGATGTGTTCTTTATAATATTTTAAAAAGTTACAGATAAATTTATCTGTATTATTTATACGTACTTTTAAAATAACACAGATAAATTTATCTGCGTTATTTATATGTGCCTTCAATAAAATATATAAATTTATCTGTATTATTTGTATATATTTTTAATCAAAAATAGATAAATTTATCTGTTCTAGAATATTTTTATCTCAAAAAAATCTTGCGTGTTAAAACTTTTATGCGGATGAATTTTTACTCGTTAAAAAATGTTATACTGGATGAAAACAGTAAACAGCCTATAAATTGGACTATTCACTAATTTTTTTTCAAAAATCACTATATGGCTTTGTTTTGTTTTGGATGAATTGTTATCACATTAGTTTAAAAAATTATAATTTTTAAATTTTTCTCGAGATATCAAAAAAATTAACTAAGAAATAAAAAAAAGAACAAATAAAATAAGAAAAATCACTTTAAAGGTTTTACAATACTTTTGAACTTTAGTAAAAAATACCATACTTTTTATATTTGTTTTATCACAATAAATTAAAAAACTACAAAAAGAAAACTAAAAAATCAAAATTGAAAAAACCAAAATTTAGTCCAAAAAGCCTTAAAAAAGCTATTCCATGCCAGCATTTAGTCCGACATTTTGTTATTAGATAAGCATGGGTACTATTTTTTTTTTTTTTTAGACAAATGGGTTTTACATATTTTTTCAAATTGTTGTTTGGTTTGTTAATTTTAGGTTCGGAATTATTCTGTTTGGATAAATTGGCCAAATGGGCGAATTTGATTTATTAACTCATTTGTCATTGTAAATTTTTAGTTTTTAATAAAAAAATTTATTATTTAATTAAATTATTATACTTTTTAAATTCTTCTTATTAAAATGAACTGAAAAGATAAAAAAAATAATTAAAATATTAAAAAAATTTAAAAAGTTAAAAATAAATAAAAATAAGTCAATAAGTTAAATTCTATGAATTTTAAGCTAAAATAAATAAAAATAAATTAATAAGCCAATAAATAATATTTTTCCAAACAGGGTCATTGTAACAATTATAAGAATGAAGGATAATTTAGAATAGGAAAAATTATTTTTTGGAGTATTATTTTGGTTAAATTTATGTCAAAATATTATAATATTATCTCTCTTTGTTTAATTATTTATCTCATGGTAGTCAATTTAAAAAAATTATAATATAATTTATTTCTCATAGTTATATTATAATTTTATCAATTTTCTTGGCTCAACTAAATTTTAAGTCAGATTTTTTTTATTTAAAATTATTTTAAATTAAATAAGTAAAAAATTCGTTTGATAAATTGTAAAGATGATTTTAAGTCAAAAAATAATAAATTAAAAAGTTTAACTTAAAGTAGGTTTAAACCAAAAGAAAAAAACTTAGTTTAAAGTTATTATAGTTTTTAAAATTTTATTTTAAAATAATTTTATATTCAATATAGTTATTATTGGATAGATTTTAATGCGCAAATTTTAAAAATATAATTTTTAAAAAAATAAATACGTATAATAAGAGTTATGATATTTTTTAAAAATATATATAAAAAATTATATAAAAAGAAAAAAGACAAAAAGATTAAAAACTTTTGAATTGTCCAATAATTTTTTTGACTTTTTAAGTTTTAAACAAAAAAATAAAAAATCTAGCATAAAAAGAGGTGTTTGTCAAAGTTTTTTGTTATAATTTTTAATTTTTTATTATTAATTTTAATTATAAATTATAATTTATTTTAAATATTTATAATTTTTACTATAAATTATAATTTTTATAAAATATTTATAATTTTTATTATAAATTATAATATATAAATTATTAATTTTAATAATGCTTGACAAAGGAGGCATTATACCTTTTAATCCATTTTTTAAACATGGCGAAAAGATATGGGACCTTTGGGCATTGACTTCAGAGCTCCGACACATTGATTGGGATGGGTAGGGGGGGGTGTCTAGAGTACAACATCATTGGACCTTCCCAGTTGCAAGTAAGGGCACGTGGATTGCACGCTCCAATCAAGTCTTTGTAAAACAAAACCAACTCTTTCCGAGTAACTATTCATTAGTCTAAAGAGTCACTATTTATTGAAAAGTATTTCGAGGGTGATAATAGTAATTTACTTTAAGTAGGAGACCAAAAAATAATTTATTTATTTTTATTTGGATTGAATGTAAGAAGATTATAAGAAAGGGTTAGTTATGAGAAAAATAAAATGAAAAAGAATGGAAAAATGTGGGAGTTATGTCTTTTTTTGTTAAATTATTTAACAAAGAAAAAATAGTATTATTTTTATTTTTTGTTAATTTCATAATAATTAATAAATTAAAGAGATGTGTTTAATATTTATTTACTTTATAATTTGTTCGTATTAATTTAAATTATTATTTTTAATATAAATATAAAATGCTATAATTATATTCATCACTTTACTTCTCTATTGTTCCTTTACAGTTTTGAAAAAATAAAAAATCTCTTAAAAGTGAGTCATTTCTCTTTTTACTTTTCTTTCATCTATTTTTTTTTTATTTTTAAAAATAATTCAAATAATATTATTATTATTATTATTTTCTTTTAAATCCTTCACTTTCCCGTTAAACCTTTTAATTCGCACGAAGACTAAGTTTATATTTAACTTTTTAATTTATCAAATATACAATATAAATAAGGTTACATAATACTTTATAACTATTTAATAACTTTTTCTCATCTCACGGGAATTATTTTTTTCTCTACATTTGACCAATACAGCATATTTAACATTAAGAGATAGAGATTACTAACTTTCCCACATGTGGCATGAGGATTTTTATCTACATTTGACCAATACAGCACATTTAACATTAGGAGATAAAGATTACTTGGAAACTCTTATAATTAAACTCTTATATAGTAAACAGTTCTCTTTTCTTTTTTTGACATCTAATATTATAATGTAATCGTTACTTGTTCTTTTTAAAATTCAAAATAAAAACTCAAATTAAAAAAAGTAATTTATATTATTCATTGTCTACTAAACGGTAGTCAAACAAATGATCATTTTTACTATCTAAGCGGTTGCCCTCATATTTACGAAAGGCGGCCATCCAATGAATTCGAGAAGTTCCTTCCTCCGTTGCTGTCTGTCTTCATGGCGGCTAAAGCTTGTGTGTTTAGTTTCTTTTTTACTTCTATATATATATATATATAAAAGTAAAATGATGCATAGTTTTTAGGACAGAGAGTCGTTGCCCTAGCATTAGGTTATAACTTGGCCCATATTAATTATCTATTTGGAAATTCACAAAAAAAAATTACTTTAATTATGAGAGAATAGTGTTGGGATTGACGCGAATTTGATTTTGGTCGATCAAGTATCTGATTTTGAAATTCTTAGTCAATTAGTAGTATTAAAAGATAAGAAAATTGAAAGATATTGAGTTTCCTAAATCATATATGAATCATGAGTTTTTTAAATCATATAGTGATTTGGTAGGCAACTAATTTATTGAGTTGGATTCTTAGTTATGATTCTTTTAAAACCTATAGAAATAGAGTTTAAGCACAAAAAATTTTAAAATATATAAGTGATGTGAGATATCTTAATTACATCATAGAGGCCATAGAAAGTGTTTAGATAGATAGAGAGAGAGAGAGAGAGAGAGAGAGAGAGTGTGTGTGTGTGTGACTGTAATATTTATTTGATGAATAGTGAATTTTTTCTTTTTGTCCCATAGAGGTAAGCAGTCAGTCGAATCACGTATATTTTTGTGTTCTTCTTGAATGTTTGTTTTAGGGCTTAGATTGTGGGTGTCGAATTTTAAAATATTTTTGATATTAGGATTGTATACTCTATAGTTATAGTTGATTATTTCTCTCACTTGTGGACGTAGGCAAGATGTGCGGAACCACATAAATTCTTGTGTGATTTTTGTGTGTGTGTACAATGATATTTGTTTTTGTTCACGTTCTGAGATTAGTTTTTAAATCCCAACAAGTGGTATCAGAACTTCTGATTATTGATTTAATCACTCGATTACAATAAAGATGAAGAACATCATGTTAAAGATTTCTACATATCGGTAAAGAACGTGGTGGTAGGTGGAGTTATCACCACCACACAGGCGGAATCCGACAACAACGGCTTAGATCTCTGGTATATGCGGCTTGATCAGATCAATAAGAACAATACATTAGACAAGAGAGCAGCAATCAAGGTGGTGTCTAAATTCATTTAGATTGATGATCAGATAGGGGTAGAGCATCTATACTCGAGAAAGTAGTGCAGGACGAGACGGCCAACAAATCTTTAAGATGGTTTAGAAATTCGAGTCAATGTGAAGGTTGTTGAAATTTGACTCGAATCTGATTTTGTTGAATCAAGTATCAGATTTGAAATTCTTAGTCAATTAATGGTATTGAAGGATAAAAAAATTGAAAGATATTGAGTTTTCTAAATAACATAGGAATCATGAATTTTATAAATTATATAGTGATTTTTTAGACAACCAATTTATTGAGTTAGATTCTAGTTGGGGTTTCTTTGAAATTTATATAAAAGGGGTTTAAACACCAAAAATCCCAAGACGTAGGAGCAATGTGAGATATCTCAGATACATAAGAGAGGCTCAGGTTGAGACTAAAGAGAGTGTAGAGATAAAAAGAGAGTGATTGTAATCCTTATTTGGAGAATAGTAGATTTTTTCTTCTCGTTCTGTGGAGATAGATAGTCAGTTGAACCGCATATATCTTTGTGTTCTTCTTGAATGTTTCACCTCTCATGCCTGTTTTTTTATCTCAAAAAAAAAAAAACCATACTCTTTTAGAGATTCATTTGGTGAATAGTATATATAATTATTGAAATAGTGATTTTATAAAATAAAAAATCAGCCACATAAAATATACAAATAATTTTAGATGATGAATTCAGAGTGAGTTCAAACTGTAATTATGACCCCCTTTAGGTCCAAAGCCACGTCAAGGCCGAGAAGAGCCTAGCATCATAAGATATCGAGCTCGTGACCAAGATGGGCTGAGCTAAGGCACCTTGCGCACCAAGACATGAGTCAAGGCCACATAGGTCGAGCATATGGAAATTAGGCCAAGCTCCCGTTGAAGCCTACCAAAATTAATGACAGATTTGAATAATCATATTAATTTTAGACAAATCCAAAATCAAATTCAACCATTTGACAACGTGAGAAAATGTGTTGTCTCTCCAAACAATAAACAAGTCTCGACGGCGCAGCCTAAGATGGCCTCCCAATGTCAATCTTAATCTTTCTATATGAGGAAGGACCAACAATCTTGAAAAGAAACACAATCAATCTCTACAAATTCTCTCTCTCTCTCTCTCTTACAAAGAGCTAACATAAGTATTGATGAGACTTTTCGTTATTTGTTGTCCGCCAGCTTCACCTTTTGTTCCTCTAGCAAATCAGTTTGGATCCAAAGAAGCTCCTAAAAATTGGTTATCTACCGTCTCTCACTCTTCCATACGAATTTATCTCGTACAATGATCTTAAATATTGGAATTTAAACATCAATTTCTAAACGTGAAGAGAAGCAAAAGTCATGTGCACACTAAAAGAAAAATCACGTAAGAATTTACGTAGTTCGGCACAACTTGCCTACGTTCACGAATAAAAGATAATTCACTATAATCGTAGAATGTACACTTATAAGACAAAAAAACACTTCAAAATCTGACATACAAAATCTTAGCCTTGAAACAAATACTATTTTTTCGCTCAAAAGTCTCCCCCGATGCCCCCGGTATTTTTTCGCCTCTCCTTACATCTCTATTTCTTTGATTTAAATCTCAACACAATAACTAAAATTATAATATCCTACTTATAAGAAACCTTAAAACACTAACCCCATATAATTTTAAAACTCTACACATATTAGACATCTTATGAATTCATGACTCTATCTCGGTCCAAATACAAATAAATAAAATATTAATTATATAGGTTCACCGAATACAAGATACACACCCAATAATTTTCACCGTAATTTAAATTCTATAAACTACCTTGAAGATAATCAGTATCGATGTCGATTCTATCGTTATCGTTAATCTGCCACACTTGAACCAGCCTTGCTCGCACATCTACACCGAGATGTCCGGCATCAAATCGTTGACAAATTATATAATCGGGTTGGAGTAGGATTAGAAGTTCACTAGAAATTCTTTATGCAAGAGGTTTATAATCATAGACTTATAAATTTTTGGCGTTTCCACATATATATATAAATAGGATACTAGTAAAGTCTTAGAGTTAAAGAAAACATAAAATATAAGAAGCTAATTTGTAGAGCGAATGATGATGAGTGTTGTACTCTTTCATATTTAGCATAGTAGAATATTTTCCTTCTCGTTTGTAGACGTAGGTCGGTGTGAACTGAACCACGTAAATTCTCCATATTGATTATTTTTTACTTTTTTTGTGCGTAAATATTTTGCTTTCGTTTGTGTTCAAAAATTATTAATTAAATTTCAAATTTCAACCCATGTGATCAAAGTACGCATATATTTTTAATCTCGTCTTGTATAAATAAAAAAATATTTATTTTATACAAGAGAGGAAAAAAAAAAAAAAAACCAAAACTGCTTCATTGCAAATACTTAAAGTACCGGTGATAGAAATTGATGGTACCAAATTAGGTTGCGTTCTCTTGATTCCCTTCCATTTCAAGCATGTCTATTTGTTGGAATATAAATATTAATCTCGGAATACGAACAAAAATAAAAATTAAACACACATTAAAAAAAAAAATTATATAAAAAATTATATATTTTGACACAATCTATCTACGTTTATAGATGAGAGATAATAATCTACTATAATCGTAAAATATACAATTATGAGACAAAATAATTCAAATCCAAACACCTACAACATTAAATTTATAAAATATATTGGTAAAATTAACATTTTTTTCTAAAAAAATCAAGGCCATATGCCTCTTGTGGCTAGTTGATCAGTTGCAAATTTGTGTGTCTTGATTCTTAACCTAATCATTGAACTCACAAAAATCACCTAACTTTCTATAATTTTGTTTGTGTTATTTCGTGTCCCTGCCTCTTGGTTTACATTCTCTAGCGATCCATAAAGAAAAGAGTAATTAGTCGGTATTCTCAGCAATTTTAGTTATACGGTACTTTCATCTAATAATAACGACATATTTTAGAATAAGAATATGATAATTTATTTTTATTAAAAAATTTAAAAAAAATAAAAAAAACCCATATAATATTAATTGTAATTATTTATTTATCAAAAGTACGATACATTAAAAGCGACTAATAATTTGCCGTAAAAAAAATTTATGACAATATAATCTTGGGTCGGCCTGCTTGACTAAGAAGTAGTCCTCTTAATTAACAGTTAAATAACGTTTGGATTAGGTGACAATTTAATAATTCTTAGGCTTGGAAGTTGGAATAGTGACAATATAAATAGGAGAATCCTAGTTTGATATTGGTGGGTTAGCAGGGTCCGCCCCGACCGGACCCGGTCAATGCAATGTGATGTTTGGGCACATCTTTCATCAATCAAACAAGCCACTACCTCTCAAATCCATTTTTTGCAGTTAGGAAAAAAAGTGTGTAAATAACTCGTCAATTAATTAATCAACGTGCATTAACACGTGCAAGTTACATGGGTGAGTAGGTAAATTAAATGTGGGTAATAAAAAATAAATTTTGTAAAAAATGAGGTGGGTAAATTATTTGTGACTTATATTTTTTAACCCGATATTAACTAAGTCTAACTTGTCTAAAATATATATTAGTAATTGTGTTTTAATATTTTTTTTTAAAAGAGTATTTATTATTTATTATTAGAGATATTTAATTATGTTGTTGTTGTTATTATTGCTATGACTATACAATTATATTTAGTTGGTTTGACGTGTTAAGTATATTATTTTTAAAAAATATATCAATGTTTTTTATTATTTAAAAACTAATTTTATAAAAATAGTCTCAAATTTTTATAATTTTTTAACTCACTAAATTATCAAAATTAAACGGGAAAAAACACCAAACTTGCTAATTTTGACGGTCAATTGGTTAGCAACGGATTGAAAAACTTTTACGCAGACAGGTTAGTTTAAGATTTTTTTTATGGGATTTGTGCGCCTTCAGTATTGTTTCAATATTTGAAATGGGAAAAAATTCTTGACACCGGTAGAGTGTTCCGTTAAAAACTCTCCGATGCTAAAATTAATATTCTATAAAAATTGAAGAAAAAAGAACTCAAATTGCGACGAATTGTGTAACTTTTGTCGATGGGGTAATGCCCTTTATATAATGCTTGTTAGTCGCAAATCTCGATATTAATTATACCGAGATTACAATTGACTCATCATATCTTACTTAGTGTAATCTACCATACTAACTAATCTTGCTCGAGGATGTTACCCAGATAGACAACCCAAAAAAGAGAGTGAATATAATTTAAAAAATTAAAATACTTTTTAAAATAAATTATTCACAAATACTTAAATGATATGTTGCAACAATAAAGGAAGATAAAGACCAAGGATGGTTAAGTATAACATAAAGGAAATAAATAGGAAAGAGAAGGGAAGAGAGTGCAAATACGAGATTTAGAGTTGTCCAACTTCAATCTAAGCATACGTTCACTTCACAAAATTATTTTTGAAAATTTTCACAATCCTTCAATTTTTTTTGCACCTGAATGCTTTATTGGTGCATTAAACCTCTTACAATTGAGTCAATACGCAAATGAAGACTTTACCAAACAGTCCCCTGGTTCTGTGTCTTTCTTACCATTTCACAAGATTGTAACTCACATTCTCAATCAATGCAAGGATCTCACACCCTTCTTACAAGATGAATTGAAAATTAAAATGTGAGATTTGACTCACAATCACTCATTTTCTATAAAAGTGACAAAGGAATACAATGAATAATAGGATTTTAACAACAGACAAAAATAAATGCTCTGAATTGATTATTTTGAATGATTAAATATTTTTGGAATTCATCCTTAAATAGATCATTGAATGAATAGTAGTAGTTGGAGAAATATTTGGGGCATTAACTGCTCATAAATCCAAAATTGTTCAAAATCCGATCTTCCAAACATTTGAATATTTTCAAAAAGTGTCTACCCAAATAGAAAAAATGTTGACACAGTTCTAGTGTTCTAAAAGACATAAAAAATTAAAAGTGTGTCGACACATGCCTCCTTAGAATGCCTTTATGAAGTTCGGTCAAAATCTATCGACATAGTAATAAAAAAATGTCAATATAACTAATTTTTTCTTGAAATAACTTAAACAAATTATTAAGAAGTGCCAACCTAAAAGAAAAATAGCATCAATATTATGGCCAAACCAATCGAATACTAAAGACACTGAAAAAATGTGTCAGACCCATTTTTCTATGTGTCAACACTTTTGGTTTGGTCCAAGAGAAAAATTTGTTTGAGTTTTGGATATTAGTATTTTTTTTAACAAAAAGATCATTTTACATTTTAACTCATTTTCAAGATGAAATTTGTTGACAATCAAAACAACAAAAAATATTTTAAGTAAAGAACATCAAAATTGTTATCATCAAAATTACGGACAAATAACTTTGGGGCTAACAGAGATATTCCTGAAGCGTGATTCTCATAGAGATTGTAGAGATTAACTGAGAACTAATTTTTTTTTACCTCGATCAACTTGTGGAACGATAGATTGGGTGCCAAGTCGACCGTCCACAAATCTACTCAGTCTACTTGGGCCTTATTCAATTGATCGGCCAATGTTTTTCGATTGTTCTATTCATAATAAATTTATTTGTTTTCATAAATTTTTGTATGTTGTATTATTTTATACCAATTTATGGGTAAATAATTTTATGATCATTGAATAAGTGTGAGTTGTATGTATTTTAATTGCATCTAACTATTAGGTTTAATTTTCTTGCATAATGGATAATGCATTATAATTAAATTTACAATGGTGTAATTTTATTTCAAAAAATTAGTAAATAGTCTAATTTATAAGCCGTTTACTGTTTTTCATCCAATATAAGATTTTTTAACTATTAAGGTCCATCTGCATAAAATTTTAACGCACAAGGTCCTTTTGGGACAAAATATCCTAAAACAGATAAATTTATCTGTGCTTTTTCAAAATATGTATACAAAATATAGATAAATTTATCTGTATTTTATTAAAAATACATGTAAAAAAATAATAAATTTATGTGTCTTATTAAAAACATGTATAAAAAATACATGTAAATTTATCTGTGTATTTTTAAAACATATATAAAGACAGATAAGTTTATATGTCTTTTATTAAAAATACGCATAAAGAATATAGATAAATTTATTTGTATCTTTTCAAAATATATATTGTTAGCCCAATGGCTTCTTTAATTGATTTTGGTGATTTTCATAATTTATTTTTTATAAATAATCGTCTTTAATTGCATAATAATTCTTAATTCCAAAATGAAAGTGTTAACTCATTTTGAACAA
>JAOTRH010160133.1:0-12884 GCA_034768845.1 Heliamphora exappendiculata
ATTGAAAATGATATCTCTTGTGAACTAAAAAGAAAAGTAAAAAATTACTCAAAAATTATCTATAAATTTACAAATGGGAAAGAAAATTTAAAAAAAAAATTAGGAGTACAAATGAGATCATTGAATAAAGAATGAATAGATTATAATGGAAAAGTAAAACTCAATTCTAAAAATTACTTTCTAAGAGAATCAAAGAACTTTTCAAACTCATATTCAAAAAATATCTATGAAAATGTAATTTGTTTTCAATGCAAGAACAATGGACACATAAAATTTGATTGTCCACTAAATAGAAACAATGATATAACAAAAATAGTTTGGAGAGTGAAAAACACTAATCCTATAGAACCCAAAAAGATTTGGGTAGCAAAGAAAATCACTTTATCTGTTTTGTAGGTATACTTGAGATACTCATCATCTTCAAAAGAAATATGGTACTTGGATAGTGGATGCCGAAGACATATGACGGGCGATAAGTCAAAATTCCTAAGCTTAACACCTAAGGATGGAGGTTATGTGACTTTTAGAGACAACGGGAAAGGTAAAATCATTGGTATAGATAAGGTTTGTAAGAAATCTTCCCTATCTATTGATAATGTACTTCTTATTGATGGTCTTAAGTATAATCTCCTTAGCATTAGTCAATTATACGATAAAAGTTATAGTGTACAATTTTTGAATGACACGTGTGTTGTTGAAAATAAAGAAATTAATAAAATTTTATTTGTTGCAAAAAGATTTGAAAATATTTACACTATCAATTTTGAAAATCTAAATTCTCAAAATGTTCAATATTTTTCTGCTGTAAATGAAACTAGTTGGTTATGGCATAGGAGGCTAGGTCATGCTAGCATGGATCTCCTATCCAAACTTGTCAAGAAAGATTTGGTCAAAGGCTTGCCTAAGACTAAATTCATTAAAGACAAAGTTTGTGATACTTGCCAATTTGGTAAGCAAGCCAAAACAAGTTTAAAAAAGAAATAAGAAATTTCGACAAATAGGCAACTACAATTACTTCATCTTGATTTATTTGGTCTTGTGAAACCCCAAAGTCTTGGAGGAAAAGCATATTGTTTTATAATAGTTGATGATTTTTCACGATACATGTGTTTTATTTCTTGCATCAAAAGATGAAATATGTCATGTGTTTGCTAAACTTTGTAAGAAAATTCAAAATGAATAGAGCTATTCTATTCTACACATTCGTAGTGATAGAGGAAGAGAGTTTAAAAATAAAGAAGTAAAAAAAATTTGTGACCAAAATGGAATTTTCCATAATTTTTGTGCACCTAAAACTCCTCAACAAAATAGGGTTGTAGAGAGAAAAAAATATGTCTTTACAAGAAATGGCATGCACTATGTTAAACACAAAATTTCTAAATATTTTTGGGCTGAGACAGTTAATACTCTTTACTATGTAATGAACCGAGTTTTTATAAGATATCACTTAAACAAAACTCCTTACGAGCTATGAAATGGTAGAAAGACCAACATTTCTTATTTTCATGTTTTTAGATGCAAATGTTTCATTTTAAATGACAAAAATGAATTGGAAAAATTTGAATCTAAATCTAATGAAGGAATATTTCTTGAGTATGCTACAAATTATAAAGCTTATAGAGTTTATAATAAGAGAATTATGACTTTAGTTGAGTCCATTCATATAACTTTTTATGAAGCTAACCCTTTTTCTTCTAAGATTCCAATGGATGATGATTTAGACATTAATAAATAAGTGGAAGAAATGCAAATCGAGGAGGACAAAGATAAAAGCATCAAGGTTGATGATAAACACATAGACTGTGAGACCCTGACCCGTTTCTTTTTTGGGAAATGATTTAAGTGTTCACGAGAGTAAGGATTAAAGTATGATCTTGCTTCTTTTGTTCAGTTTTTCTCCCAGCGTTGACCGCTCGAGCGGTGGGTGTGCGCTCGAGCGGGCTGATGGCAGAGAGTGGGTCTGGATGGTGACCGCTCGAGCGGTAGTTGTCCGCTCGAGCGATGGTATGGCAGAGGAGTATGTCGGTAGGGGTTCGCTCGAGCAGTGCTTGGGCGCTCGAGCGGTGGAGGCCTGGCGTGAGGTTCTAGAAAAATATGGTTTTGACGCATGTTTGGGTTTTGAGATTTTACGGGGTTAGTACCGGGGGCCACGGAGAGTTACGGTGCGAATTTCAAAAATTCAAAAAAAATATATTTTGAAGGTCTATAAATATTTAGAGTTAGATATTTTCAAAACTTAACTCCTAAGTTTTCTCCTTTTTCTCTCTACCTTCTCTCTAACTTCTCGGGGGCCCGGGGTTTAGTTTTCGATGATAAGACAGCAGATCCTTAGTATCGGCATCGTGGTCTACACATCTATCCGGATAGAAATTGATTTCAACAAAGCTCGAATTTGCATGTAGATCGAGCCGTCAGGTTTTTGACCCAAGAGGTAAGATTTTGGACTCTACTGTTATTTAAGGGTACTACGTGCAATTATAAGTATTTTAACCGGTTAAAAATGCATAGACAACCAATTTATGTTTCGTTAAATCGGGTTTTGGTTTAAAAAGGCGTTTGAGTTTATTTCGGTTGGGTGAAATTAGGTTTTGAAATGTTCCTTTCGTGGATATGTGGTAGTTTCGGGTTTGGGTATATCCGAGGGTGTTAAAAAGGTTTTTGAAGGCTTTATTTTGTGGTTGAGATGATGGTTATTGAGTGTTTGAGAGTTTGGAGGCTTAGAACATCAAGAACAAAATTTTTTGGGTCTTCTCGGGTGGTAGCTCGCTCGAGCGCCCGAAGTATGCTTGAGCGGATTGGCTGTGTAGGGCCATTTGGTTTTGATGTTATCTCCCTCATCTGAACTCCGAATTGGGTCGTTTTTGTACTCAAATTGAAGCCTCAGAAGTCTTCTTTCCAATGGAATCTCTCTCACCTTAAAATTCTTTTTGTAGAAAAAATTATGACCAAAAGAGTGAAGGTACGTCAAGATTTCCAAACCGTTTTTCATCCGTTTTTGGCCAAATGTTGGAGAAAGGTTGTTTTTCATCCTTTGTGGAACTTTTGATCAAAGCTCTTGTCCCTTGGGAGTTTGTTGTGGGTGTTTCACGTGACCCGAGTGTCGGGATGTGATAGTGACGGTTGGCCAGATACACCACATACAGTTGTACGCTTTTTTTTCTGGTTAAAATGCTTATATATCAGGTGTTTTGTATAAACCTTATTTTGGATAAAAGCATGTTTTTCATTTTTTTGGTTTATTACATGATATTGAACTTGTGGTTGGATGGTTTTCAAAGGGTGTTCTTGAAAATGGTGATTTTGATAAAATCTCAACACTTTTGACTTAACCCTTGGGGTTGAGTCTCAGGTTTGGAAACGTTTTGTGAAAATAGAAAAAATATTTTTAAAATGTTTTTTTTATCTCCATGGTTCATAGATTGGATCTCTTGTTTATACACGTGTTGTATAACTATTTTTCTGAAAAAAAATTTGGAAAGGTTTTGTTGATCTCCATGTTGATGGATGGATTTGTATATACATGTATAATGTATATTTGTGAAAAGTTTTTGTAGTTGAGCTACGGTTCAATTTTTGAATGATTATCTAGATGTACCGGGATGATGTGGATGTGGCACGAGTTGCCCTCGGTGTAAGTCTAAAAAAGTGCGCAGCGTAGGTGCCTGTACCTTCGGGTTAGTCCCCGTAAATTGAGTTGGTTGGGTGCTTTGTACCCTCGGGTGGTCGCCCGTAAATTAAGCATTCGTCGTGGTGGCTCCGTATAGAACTTGCATTTATCTAGTAGGCCTTAAGTGGTTCAGGACTTTAGTAAAGGGGCAGGAATCTGTAGTTGCTACCTCTATCCCCTGGTGATGGATTCGGTACATAGGATGAAATCATCTTTTCCGTGATGGCACATTTTGCGAGGGAACAATGTTTTTTATTACTATTTTCCTTAACTGTGGTTGATCATTTGCATTATTTGCAACACCTGGTTTGAAGGATGAAAATATGAATTTTATGAAATAAAACCATTTTGGGAGACTTGTGTAGTCTGATGGGAAAACTTGGGGTTTGTGAAAAACTATTTTGGGTTCGGTGGTTGAGTTTAGATCCCACCCTATATGATTGCATTTTACCTGCTTTACAGCTTTATAGACTTTTCCTATTAGGCTTCGGCTCACGGTGTGGGATTTTGCTGTAAAATCATTTTCAGGTGAATATGTGGAGTTGACCTAGATGCTTGAGGTGATGGAGGACTCGCAGTAGTTTCCTGTTTAGACATGTACGTTTACATGTGGTGTCTGTTTCAGAATGCGAGTTTTATAAGCCTTGAGGAGATATAATTATTCATGTATGAACTGCATATTTATTGTTTATGAGAGCTGAACTATGGAGATCTTTTATCCAAATATTGTATTTTTTTGAGTTGATGGTTTTACAACTGCAAATCTTATTTTCATAAATGGTTTTTGGTGGGCTTTCGCGTGACCCTGGTAGTTGGGGCGTGACATAGACCTACCAAAAGAATGGAAAATAGTGAATGATCACCCTATGGATCAAATCATAGGTGTTCCTTCACGAGGTATAAGTACTCGATCTTCATTGAAAAATATTTGTGATCATCTTGCATTCCTTTTACAAGAAGAACCTAAAAATATAAATGAAGCATTAGAAGATGAATCTTGGATAATAGCCAGGTAAGAAGAACTAAATCAGTTTAAAAGAAATGAAGTTTGGAATTTAGTTCTTAGGCCTAAAGATAATACAATAATTGGAACTAAATGGGTTTTTAGAAAAAAGAAAGATGAAAATGGTATTGTTGTCCGAAACAAGAATAGGTTAGTTACACAAGGCTATAATCAAGAAGAAGGAATTAATTTTGAAGAAACATATGCACCTGTAGTTAGGATAGAAGTCATTCGCATGTTATTAGCATACACATCGTATAAGAATTTTAAACTCTTTCAATTGAAAGTAAAAAGCGCTTTCTTAAATGGTTTTATAAATGAAGTGTATGTTGAACAACCACCTGGTTTTGAAGATCATAATTATCCAAATCATGTATTTAAACTAACAAAAATATTGTATGGTTTAAAACAAGCTCCTCGAGCTTGGTATGAAAGACTAAGTAATTTTTTGTTAGAAAATAGATTTACAAGAGAAAAAATTGACACAACTTTATTTATGAAAACGAATAATGAAGACATGCTTATTGTGCAAATACATGTAGATGATATCATATTTGGTGCTACTAATGAAAATTTGTGTAAGGAATTTTCTATATGCATTGAAAAGGAGTTTGAGATGAGCATGATGGGAGAACTCATGTTCTTTCTTGGACTCCAAATCAAGCAACCAAAGAATGGAACTTTCATCAACTAATCGAAATACGTACGTGAGTTGCTCAAGCGTTTCAAGATGGAAGGTGGTAAAGTTTTGGAAAGTCCAATGAGTCCCTCAACTAAACTTGACAAAGACGACTAAGGAAAACTGGTGGACACTAAGCTCTACCGAGGTATGATTAGTAGTTTACTTTATTTAATTGCAAGTAGCCCAAACATAATGTTCAGTGTATGTATGTGTGCACGTTATTAACCATGTCCTAAAGAATCACATTTAATTGCTGTAAAAAGAATCTTAAGATATTTAATTGGCACCATAGATATAGGCTTATGGTATCCTAAGTTCACATCATTTGAAATGATTAGTTATTCTGATGCGGACTTTGCTGATTACACAATTGACTACAAAAGCACTAGTGGCACATGTTATTTATTAGGAAAATCACTTATCTCTTAGTTTTCAAGTAAACAAAATTCTGTAACTTTATCTACCGCTAAAGCTGAATATGTGACTACAGGTAGTTGTTGTGCACAAATTTTATACATGAAACAACAACTCAATAATTTTAAATTAAAATACGATGTTGTGCCGATTAAATGTGATAATACAAGTGCTATAAATATTTCTTAAAATCCAATTTTGCATTCATGAACAAAGCATATTGAGATACGACATCATTTTCTTCGTGATCATAAACGAAAAGGTGATATATTTTTAGAATTTGTGAGTATTAGTAAACAATGGGCGGATATCATTACAAAACCTCTTAATGAAGATTGCTTTATCATTATTAGACGAGAATTGGGCCTAATGCATATATATGAGGCTGCAAAAATCTTAATTCAAGAAGATTTTTAAAGTAAAATTAATTTTGTTCATCTCAAACTTTACTGGAAATCAAAAACAGTGAAACTACACTGACCAGTCGACTGAACCCCTTTTCCGAGTAAATTGAACCAATTTTTCTCAGTCCAGTCGATCGAACATACCACTTTAGTTGACCGAACCTTTGGGGTTTTCGAAAAAGTGAAAAGCCAAACTGCATTTATCCTCTGATTTTTCATTTTTTTTCACCTCACGATTTCTCCTGTTAGGGCTTGAAAAATACCTGTTTGAGCTTCCAAAGGGTTTTCCCGCAAATTAACCTTTCCCCCAAACATTCTAAACCTCTTGATCTCACATTTAAGAGGTTCATCTAAAATTAACCTTTCCCTAAATCCCTCACTCATGGCGCCTATGGTTAGAGGAGGAAAGGGCAAATCCATTGCTAGAGGTGATCCCACCGGCGAGAATGACCAATGGTTCAACTCGAGTAAAGCTAAAATTCTCTACAAGCACCATCTCCAATATCTAGATCCTATCTTTGGTAAGATTCTTAACATGAGATTCTTGGATTCCCATTTTCCTTGTGTCTTATGTCTTTTCACTAGAATGGGTTGGGGGCCATATATCTTCTATCAACCAAAGGGCGTATTTTCTCAACTTACACGATTATTTTACGCAAATCTTTCACAAGAACTTTCACAAAATTCAAATGACCGTTCCATTTTCTTCACTACGTATCTTTATGGGAAAACTTATAAATTTTTCGAGAAAGATATTGCAAATCTTTTTGGAATGGGTCGGGGAGATTTTGTGTGTTCACAAACTTCCTTCTAATCATGGATCATGACCCAAGACTTTACTCCCGAAACCTTTTTACCTATGCTCATTACCGACCCTCGTTTGAATTTTGCTCTCACTCCTTCATATTCACAACTTACCCCCAAAGCCAAAATTATTCACTTAAACATTACATATAACATTTTGCCTCGTAGTGGTTCTCGCACCAACATTGCACATTTTGATTGTTGCATATTGTGGTGTATCTATATGGAGAAACATCTTGATCTTTCCACCTTAATCTGTCAATGGATACTTGCCAAAGAAAGTACTAAACTCCATATTCTTCCATAGGGAGGTTTTCTTACACCTCTTTTTTAGTCCTTTGGCTTTTGTTCATCTCCCTTAAAATTTCTTCCACCTAAAAATTCTGATTTTCTAACCACCACCACTTTAAAACAAATGGGTTATAACAACAAAATGGTCAGTAGGTGCCCAAAATTCAAAGGCAGGCACCTCAAGTAGTTCAAGATAGTGATGAGAAAGCTGAGGCTGCTGCCTATGCACATGATGATGCTCCTCCACCTCATTCTCCTTCAGCACATCCACCTGCTCCTACCACTGCTCCTGTTGCAACTCTTGAACCCCCCACCAAATCCTTCCTCAAGAAATTGATAAAGTCCTTCTCTAAACGAGTTGATAAACAATTTGCCAAAATCAACAATCGTCTCACTCGTCCCGAGGATGCCTTGGGTGTTCCTCCCTATGATGCTTTTTCACCCGATGGTGATGGTGATGGTGATGAGACTGATTCTAGCTCCACTTTTTGATAATGCCAAAAGGGGGAGAAATGAGTGCGCAAGAAGGAAAGCATAAAGAAAGGGAGAAAGGAAAGCTTCACTCCACTTCACCACTTATTTATCTTATCCATTGGAGAGCTTTATTTTGAGAAGCATTAATATTTTGGATCATGTACTTATACTACTTATGCTACACTTAGTTCTTTGTTTTTTTAATATTGTTTATCTTATGGTGGTGCTTGGATCTTATGCAATTATGCTTGGATATTATGGATGGTTGGATATTGATGAATGATCTTATGTTTATGAATGGTTATATTAAAATTAGTTTGTCATATGAATGATTATGCTTAAGTAATTATGATTATCATATGATTAATATTGGATAATTGAAAAGATATATGCATGAATGATTGAAAGGAGCTTAACAAGTTGTTTGAATAAAATGAAATTCAATATCTTTACAATTTATGTACATTGTTAGGGGGAGTAATTCAACTCTCAAAAGATCATTGTTTCATGCTTATTTATAGGGGGAGCTTTATTTAAGCTTTCCTACATTATTTTGTTTCGTGTTTGTTATCATAAAAAAGGAGGAGATTGTTGGCCTAACAAGATTTTAATAATCGATTTTGATGATAACAAACCTATCTATTTTATTGTGCATATTGAGATTATTTATAGGACATATATGCTTAGCACAATCCAAGACACAAAGTGGAAGCCATGACGCAAAATTTGAAATCAATTTCTTTGGTGACAAGTTTTTGATACAAATGCAAAGCTTGAAGAAGGATTGAAGAACAAATGTAAATTTTATTTTTTTAGAATCCTTGTACATTCACTTTATCTCTTGAATATTTCTTTGAAGCTCATAGGAATTCTAAAAGTCATAAAAATATTTTTCCAACTCAAAAGGTGACCAAATATCTTGAAAAAATTAAAATATGGATTTTTAATGATCCAATCGACTGAGGCCTTATATCCAGTCGACTGACTGAGCTGCCAAAAATGGAGTTTCAGATCTAAAGTAGTTCAGTCAACTGACCCTTGGGGTCCAGTCGACTAAAGTCAAGTTCAGTCGACCGAACTAGTTTCATCAGTCGACCAAACAGGCTTAAATTTGAGTTTTTGCTGAAAACGTTTAGTTTGAACTTACCCTATTTAGTCCCACGGCTAGTCAATTTTTTAGGCCTATAAATAGAGTCATTGTGCTCTTGTTTTACTCACTAAAAGCCTCTCAAGTATTCTCTCATATACAATCTCTTTGTGCGTCAAATTTTTGAGCTTTTCATTCATTCTTTTGAGAGAAAATCATTAGAGTTCTTGTTGAGCTTCATTGTTATAATTCTTGAGAAGTGAGTTTATAGATTTCATTGTTTATACTTATCTGCTCATTGATGGAGCATTCATTTGTACTTATCTTCTTATCATCTCATTGTATTTGAGAAATGCGTTTCTCAAAAGAGTCTAATCCGCCTACAAGGATTTGGTTGCTTGAGAATGGTACATTCTCAATAAGAGGCTACTCCACCTACACTAAAGAGAGAGGCTCCTCTGCCTATTAAAGGAGAGGTAGTGAGAAATCCTCATAGCAGTTGGCTTGAGGTAATGACGTAGACCGTCGTGCCGAACCTTGTAAAAATCGTGGTGTTCATCTTCTTGCTTGCTTATTTCTTTTATTTACTTTGTTGCTTGTCATTTCATCACATGCACTTGCACCTTGAATCATTTATTTTTTTAAAGCTAAAGTGTTTGAATCCTTTCACTTTACAAGAAACATTTTTGATATCTTTGTATTTTAATCAAGAAGCCCTAATTGAAAAATATACTTGAAAATTAATCTTGGAAGTTAATCTTGAAAAATATACTTGTGTTTTAAAAAATTAAAACAAGACAATTGTTGAGTCTAGAAGATTTAAATATTGTGAATTAAAATTGAAGCACAATTTCATTTTAATCTTCAAATAAAAAGGGGGCTTCAAATATTAACATCTTTACTTACTCTTAAATTTTTTTTACAAATTTACTTGTAATTTAAATATTTTGACAAAAGATTTTTGTTTATAAAACCAACACATCTTTACTTGTGATTTAAAAAGGGTTTTGGTCAAATACAAATTTATTTGTGATAAGTGATATTTTTGTGAAGTAAAAATCATACACTAATATTTGAATATTTGATCTAATGAATTTTTAAATATCCAATTCACCCCCTCCCCCCACGTGGGATTACACACATACTATCAGGGATAATGTCCTCAGCGGCCCATCCATACTATTGTGATGAGCGAGAAGCCACCAATTCCTATTTCAATTGGGTGATTGCATCGACGATTGAGGTTGACATTGCACCCATCGAGGCTCTCATGTCATTAAAAAAATTTGTGGAAATCCTTCTTGAGCTTCGACACACATGATACCAACTCCACGTCCTCCACTTCAATTCTTATTTGACTTTCTTTGACATTCGCATATGCTCTTCCTGCATCTTTCCAATGCTTTTCACATTAAAACCGCTTGCCTCAATCTTCAATGTAGCCTTAATATGCCAAATAATAACAGAGTTTAGTAAATAACAATATTGCTTATGGTATTGTACAATACGGGTATTTGACAATCTCAATAGAATATTTAAGCTAACTTACTTTATCATTATGTTTATATCCCAAGCTATCCAATATTTTCATCCAAGACGAGATCTCCTTGTCTCCTCAGTATTGGAGAAAAGGTGTAGGCCTCTTCTTCCATGTGGTGGAGAATTCTCTCGCGGGTGTGCAACTCTTGAAGTAAAATAGTTGTACAATTTATATAGCAATTAAGAGCCGGTAGGTTGGTTACTTAAACATGGGAGAAGATTGATGGAAGAACGACTGAAAGAGAAAGGAGAAGAAGAACAAAAAGGCAATAAAAGATGTACCATGAGGAATAGACAACTTTTGAGGCCCCGTCGTCCTTTGTCTTTGAACATGCGAACCCCCTCTATAAGGAAGTCCAACACAAAATGACTCAAATTATATCGACTGATAATGGAGATATCTATCAAGGAGTGTAGATATCTCTAATTCACTCCCAGGTCGAAAGTTGGGCATAAGATGGCTCCAAGGAGGTACAACACCATCTTTCTACAGAACATGCCGTCAGCAGCCTCCATCAAGCTCAAATTGTCCTTCAACTATTTCAGTGCGATTGAGCTGGCCTTACTGATCCCAACCAACATACATAGGTCGTGTATCTCAATATGGATAGATTTGATAGGCATGGGCTCCCCATCACATGGCAACTCGAGAATGTTGTGAACATCCGAGGGTGTAACCAATATCTTCTTCCCATGGACGTTCAAGGTCACCATGGATGGGTCAAACATCTCCACTAACCACTAACAAAGTTGTCTTGGCAACTTTGTACAATGTAAGTGGAGTAGGCCACTAAACCCCATGTCTTTACATGCTTGGACTTGCACGGGCTGCAGGCCTTGTAGCGTGACGTACACAGAGTTCAAAGTAATCCATGTTATAATCGTTGCTTACCAAAAAAACAAGAAAAGGCAATAAGAACGTAGGAGATGGGGGCTTACTTATTGAAGAGTATAATACATATAATAATAGTAAACCGTCTTCATTTCAATTACCTTTGGAGACTTAACCAAAGGAGCCTCGGCCTTCTGTACTTCATATCGCTTCGAATAAGCCTTTGCTATGTTCTCATACTTGCGCTTCTCACTTTTTGGAAGCGCCTTCCACTTCTTCCCCACTTCTCATTTAAACTATGAAAATTAACCATCATATAACAATAAGTGTACATTAAACGTGTGAAACAAATAAAGTTGAGAAGCAATGGAAGCAACAACGATAATACCTCGAGAACGAGAGCGTCGATGGATGAAGTTTGTTTTCTCTTCATACACTCATCTTGACTACAACCATAAATAGTGAGGCATTAATATGACAAGAAATAACATGACCTATCTAACATGGAAATAAATTTACAAATCTTACTAATAATAAATCCAAGCGCTGCAAGGGCACTTAGGAATCGTGTGTTCTCATTTTTTTTTCATATGAACTGTAAAACAAATAACATATATTCATTGGTAAGTTCTTTCAAGAAAAAACAAACAAGACATCCACTAGGTATAACCCACGCCTAAAGGCTGCTCCAATTTTTTTTTTAAGTCACTCATGCATTCCAATAATTATCCCCTTACTCTTATTTTGATATAATTCGTGCATTTCTTAAAGGAATGAGCAAACAATAAGCACAACTCATGCACATTAGAGATGAAGACCAAATATTACTTAGCTCTTGTTAATTTACAATAGTTTTACATGGCTTTTTATACAAGTTTTTTGAAATTGGTAGGGATTACTGCAATGTTAGTTGACAGCCTTTCCACACTCATCCTAAATTTAAATCTACTCAATGTTGATACCAAGCTCAACATACAAGTGAAATATGCAAAGCTCCTGTTAATATCATAACATAGCTAATTCAAACGAGCAATTACTCCCCCACAATGATAGCAAATAGACTCTCTGCAATCTATAGACATTGAAAATGGCTAATGTATCCAAATATGCTATGTCACGCTCCAAAACCCAGAGTCACGTGAAAAATCACCAGACACAAAATTTACGAAAAATAAGATTTCAAATATGCAAATCCACCTGTTGAAATCAAAGAAAAACCCAAAATGCATCTCTCATGAACAGTAAACATCATGTATAACATGTATAAGTATATCACCTTATGACGTACAAACTGCCTTCAGGAATAGGCATACCAAAAGGAAAATTATAAAAGTCTTTCGCCACCGCAAGCATCATTAGAGCTACACCTCTTCCACATCATCACCTGAAAACAGTTTTACAAAAAGTCCCACTTGTGAGCCGAAGCCCAATAGAAATAGTTTATGAAGCTGTAAAGCAGGTAATATGCAATCACATGGTGGGAGCAAACTCAACCACAAACCCCAAAATGGTTTTTCATCTAAAAATCCACAAGTTTTCCCATCAGGCCATCACAAGCCTCCCAAATGGTTTTATTATCATAAAACCCTATTTCTGTCCTTAAACCCATAAATTTGCAAATAATGCAAGTAAACCATCATAGTTAAGGAAAAACAGTAATCAAAACATTGTTCCCTCGCGGAATGTA
>JAOTRH010160174.1:0-12881 GCA_034768845.1 Heliamphora exappendiculata
AAGGATTTTGAGAGGCCTTGTTTGGCAATATGTTTTAGGTTAGATTTTTTTGGTTAAAGTTATTTTAAGTTAAATAAGTAAAAAGTTTATTTAGTAAATCATATAAATGAATTTAAGTCAAAAGTATATCATTAATTAAAAATTATTGCAGCAATCGAAATCATATAACTAAATTTCGAAAGGTAGGGGGATTTAGATAAGCCTTGTTCAGCAACATGTTTTAAGTTAGATTTTTTTGATTAAAATTATTTTAAGTTAAATAAATAAAAAATTTATTTTGTGGATCATATGAATAAATTTAAATCAAAAGTGGATCGTTGACTAAAAATTATTGCAGCAATCGAAATTATCCAACCAAATTTCGAATTGTATAATCTTAAAATTAATTTTAAGAATATTATCGAATTTTATTTTGATTATTCGATATCAAAAGTTTTAATCTGAAATCAGTTTCAGTATTTGTTTGTCCAGTTATTCTTGACTAAAATCATAAACATAATCAATATAAAAAAAAGTTTAAAGTCACTTTAAGTAAAAAGATAAAAAATCAAAAGTTTTAAATCAAAAAGAAGTTATTATAATTTTTTTAAATTTATTTTTATATAATTTTATATTTAACATCAATTTTGTTTGATAGACTATGACAAGCAAGTTTTTAAAATAAAATTTTTATAAAAAAACAAATTTATATAATAAAAGTTATGATATTTTTAAAAAATATATTAATATATTTTATGTAGAAAGGTAAAAAGGTTAAAAAAATTAAAAGCCAATAAAAAAGGTAAAAAATCAAAATTAACAAATGAGGTTTAAATGGCTTTTTAACTTTAAATAAAAAGAATTAAAACCCAAGTTAAAGCCCACTTGTCAAACGAGGCCATTGTGGTCCAAGAACTTTACATATGTGAGCCATGTTTGGTTCTTATTACTATTTTTTTATGAATACCATGTCAGCGTGATGACAATGAAGGCTTTGTTTGACATATCTAAAACTTAATTTTTAGGAGTTTTAATTTTTTTTTAAATGTGAAAAATATATTAGATTATTTTAGATAATTTTTTATGGTAATTTTTTTTGCTTTTATTAAAAAGTTTAATATGTCATTACTTTTGCTTTTAAATTGTAGCTTTTGAAATATTGACTTTTTTTTTTTTGATTTTGTAAGCATAATATACATTTTAATTGAAGATATATAGTTATTTCATTAAAACATAGTTAAAATATTGGAGATGCAAATAGAATTTCTCTTTAAAAAAGAAGTGAAAAAAAATTAATTGACTTTTTTAAAAATGGCAAACAACATCATTTTAAAACTTTTTTAAAAATAACTTTTACACTCTTCCAAACAGGGGCTAAAAGTAATACCAATAACATTTTTGGCATCAAAAGTCCACGTAAACTGATCTCGAGGGACTTCCAGTGATACAACAACACAAAAGGTCCAGTTCTGAAGTCAGAATATTCATCGAGTCCTGGATAAAGTTCTTCTCTCCGCCATTTTTCGAACTGAGTTTCTCCGCAAGATCAATCCCTCTTAGGTTGGGTTTGATGCAGTTCTTCCTCCATTATGATCTTCCGATGCTTCTCTGTTCGTCCATGCATTGTTCTTTCAGGCTTTTGATTGCATTTTCTGCATTGGATGACTTAAAACAATGATGCGAACGGTTGAATTTTCATTTAAATCTAACTCTACATGTTGGTTTTTAAGAAATTATTGTCTTGCACTGAAGTAGAGTGATTTTGTAATCTAACAAAGTTTTTGAGGAGAATTTTTTCTTGTCAACTCTTCATGAAAACGTATTCTGTTTAAGAAAAGATTTACTGGTTCTGTTTGGATAAGTTTATAGATTAGGATTATCGAGTAGTCGGGTTTTGACCGAAGGTGTTGTTTGTGGCAAATACCAGTTTAGTTGATTGAATTGACTGTGATCAAGTGGAAATGCTATTATAGAGATAACAATAACCATATATTCACTAGTTGTTAAAAGGTGGAAGGCAACATTTTGGGTATTTCGGTCTACTTCTTTCTTTCTTTATTGGATTGCCGATGTTAATTTATAAATCCTAATTGCTTTATTTGGTTCCTGGTGGGGAAAAAAATGGAATCATACAAAAATTGAGGTTGTACCGGTTATTGAAAATTATGCCTATCTTCTTGGCAACCCAATTTTGGATATGATCAATGTGACTTTAATTGTCGGTACGTTGGTACATCGATATTCTTACTGTTTTTGTTCATGTACTTTCTTAGGAAAGATGGCGGTGAATGATTCTGACGAAGGAAATGAAGAATCGTGGAATACTCATAGCAATAAGGTAGGTCTGCTTGGTTCTATACTTGATTTAGTTTGTCTTTTTAACCCTTTCAGGTACCTACTGAATTGAGCCATTACAATGGATTTGATCAATTTTTGTGCCTTTTATCCATTCCTTTTAGCAATTTAAAATTATATTCAGCCCTGCAAAGGAGAAGAGCAAGTCTTCAATCTGGTCCACCTTAAAAGTTAAAACCCATTAGGATGACAAAGGAAACACCCAATATTTTGTTAACTCAAACTCAAACTCCTCTACCATAAGCTAGTACAGTTGTATTTATACTAGAAAAAGGGTCAAAGATTAGAAAGGGGAAAAATATCTAAATCTTCTATCTGTATTTTTGTAGTACAAAGTGTCAAAGTTTTTGACAATTTTGCATTATAGTCAAGTTGAAGTCGGCAACCGGATCTGACTTAGAATCCACTAGGAAGAAAAGGTGAAAACTCTCAATGTTTTTGTTAGCTCAATTCATCTTGCTCTACCATAAGCTAGTAATTCTATATTTACAATACAAAAGGTCAAAGATAAGAAAGGAAAAAATCTAATCAATTCCTATCAAATCAAAATCTAACATAATCTTCCGTCAAAATCCCTAAAATCCTAAGAGTATTTAGTAAAAAATGACTGTATTTCCATGACACTGGATTCTGATTATTCTTCATAGATAAGCAATACTTGCTTGTATTTCTCCAGGCTAACGCTATTAGAAGAATGCTAATGTTTCATTTAGAGTCCATTCTCGAAGGAGTTTTTTTTTTTATATATATTTGAAAGTTTCATAATTTATTTGAAAATCCAATCTGGGCAATTATCCTTCCAAACAAAGTCACCATAATTCAAAAGACCGAATCTTGCAAAGGCATGAACACATTTGTTACCTTCCCTTTTGATATGCAAGCATAATGCTGAGTTGAAGGAAGATAATTGATCCTTGCATTCAGCAATAATGTGGCCAATTGCTGAGGCATACTCTCCTGATTTTGAAATTGCTGCCACAATGCTCAAACAGTCGCTCTCAAACATAACCTCATTAAGCTCCATTTCCTTGGCTAGGATGACACCGGCTCAAAAGGCCAGGGCTTCAGTAGCCTCTGGTGAGAAAAACCCACTTAGATGCTGTGCCCGGCCCCCAACAAAAAGCCCTCTCCAGTCCCTAATCACAACTGCCAACCCAACCACAATTCTAGGAGGAGTTAACATGCTAATTGTACACATCTAATTACTATTTTAGTATTTTGTTATAAAAGTATGTAACAAATTCTTATTTTAAGAGCAAAATGTTTGGATAGAACTTGATGTTGACTTAGGCTCGAAGTATATTTATAATTTTAGGTGATTTTCAAAGGGTGAAAGTAGTTTTTAAAGCAAACATGGAAAAATGACTACGTTTTACCCCTACTCTTGAATGTCAAAGTTGTATCTTGCTTAAACCAATAAATAGAGCTGAGGTTATAGTTAAAGCTGCAAGCAAAAACCGAAATAACTAGTTATAGTAGGCATGAAGGAACAAAATGAAATATATTCGTATTACACATATGTTTTTAAAGTGCTTTCTTAAGTTAGTTTTCTGCTGAGTCTAATGAGGCTTAGGTGTAGAGCCTTCCACTGTGGACCGAGACTACTCAATAGTAGAACACCATAGAAACTTTGCTGACTTTTTATCATAAACCTTGATTTCGCTATGAAAAAGAAGAATGCGGAATTGCAGAAATTGGTTTGTGTTCTGATTCCAAAGTCATTCGTTTTTGCCCATGGTATTTTTGTATCAGGATAGGGGATTTTTTAATTACTGCTTAATGCTTTACGCATGTTGGTGGGGAGAAAGTTCTCCAATTTTATGAAGTATGCCTGAGTAAAAAACTATAGTCCTTTGAGACTTCAATATTCATTAGACCTCTCCACATTTTGCTTGGGCATGCCAGTCAATCACATTGGTAAGGCTTCAATTCTTACCAAAGTTTTGGTGTTCCTTTACATGGAAATATCCTTTATTTTTTTACTTTTTATTTTTATTGCACTTAATATGAACAAAGTGTACTACTATATTTGCACAAATGGAGAAACCTACTGGAAGTTTTTCAATTTAGTTTATATAAGTCTCAATCACAAACCCGTTATTATTAGGTTACTTCAGAATCAGCTGTTACCCTTTGCTGCCGCTAAGATTTCAGTGGTACTGTTTGTAGACTATATGAGTTGGTGCTTTAATTCAATTCATATCTCTTTCCTTTACTTTCTGCTTTTCCAGATTAAGGTTGACCCTGCAAAGCCTACATCTCTGACTTGGCAGCGAAAAGTAAATAGCGAGGGAAATGTCCCTTCAGAGTTCGGTCTAACTCTGCTAGATATAATTCACCTGGTATGCTTGTAATATTATATTAGGTCATGAGCTTGCACACATCCATATTCTCTCTGCAGAATAGTCTTCAGGTAAAACGAGTGTGCGATTCAGTTTAAAAATGTTAATGATATTTTGCTGTTAAAAATTTGTTAATATTTTGGATGGAAGTTTGAGCAACTTTTTTGGTGGATGCAATTGCAAATTGAAAAGTATGTGAAGGTTATGTGAAGTGATTTTGTGCTCAAATTGCCAAAAACATATTTTGAAAACATCTATTGTCAATGTTTCTACATCATATGAATGTGAGATTATAGCAAGTATAAGGTAAAATACAGTGACTTCCCTGAGGTTTGTAGGTAATACACAAGCACTATTGTTGTTTGGAAAATTACAATTAACTCTCCCTGAACCATTCGATACAGGGATTACTACTGCCATTTTTATGTTGTAGATAGAGGAATTAGGGTTGGGGGGGTGTTAACAAGAATAAAATCAATATTTTAGTATTTTTGATTGTTGACATCAACTCCAACTAACCGTTGACTAACCTTTAACTAATGAAATGGACGACTTAATGAGTCTAGAAACTTTAGGGAGGATGTTATAATTCCCTACACCGCATGGGTGCTTATGTATTAGTTACAAATCTCAGGGGAGGTCAATGCATTTTGCCCTAATATTAATAGTTTCCATTCACACTCCTGTATTATTTACAAACCATGAATGTATCAAGTTGTTTATTTGCTCTCTTTCAAAAATTTTTGCATTGAAATTGAATCTTAAAGCTGCTGTCGTGTTGGACGTCTTCGGTTTTCTACTTAAAAAACTGAATTAATGTCACTTCGAATGAATGTTAATATTTGTAAAACCAATGATTACCCTATGCTGTATTGCTATGGTCTTTCTAAGAATTATTATTCCACAAACTATAGTTAAACCAAATTTAGATGTGTCATGTCTCAACAATATAGTGGACATAACATTGGTAGCAATTGTGCACTAGCATATTTGCTTCAATGTGCAGCTAGTTGGTTTGGGGTTGAGGGGAATAACCCGTGTTGAATAGCTTGATATACATTGTTGGATTCATTTTCTAATAGTTTAAACTTTTGTGACAATTGGTTATTTAAGCATGATATCAAAGCTCTAGTTCCATAAGATCTTGGGTTCAAGCTTCACAATATGTGCTTGTTTCCTAGTAATGCTTGTTATTGTGCACTATGTTATGTACGTGTTAGTGCACAGTTTGTTCGTCTCTCCACGTACAAGAAAAAGTCGCACGTGAAGGAGAATGTTGGATAGCTAACATACATTTTTGGGCTAATTTTCTAACAGTTTAAGCTTTTGAAACAATTGATAACTTAACAATCAAAATATACATAAACATGGTAGGTACTTGATGACTAAGGACCATCAGAGGCTGATGAAGAGAGAGCGGAGGCAACCTTAGGAGAGAGAAGTAGCGGAGAGAAGTTCTAGGTAAGAGAGAATGATAAATGAACAGTAACCTTTGAAAGATGAGCATGCGGTCCTTTATATGGGAGATAAGGGAGCCTAGAGGTTGCTATCACCAAGGGATAAGTGGAGCCTTTCCCTTGGAGTGACAACCTAAACGTACTGGTCGAGTCAACTGCCGGCGGAGGCCTCTGATACCAAATATGGCTGGGGCCCATGTACTCTTCCAATTGTCAGGCTCTAGAGCACGTGATACCCATCGTTAGTCTCTAAGCACTGTATTCTTCATAGTGTTTAGTGTACATGTGAGGATGTTGATTCATAGTGCTTTTCTCTTACGCCTTTCTTCATTCATGGTTCAATATTATGGTCTCCTAAGTGTAGAGAAACCACATCAAACCTCTCTAAGGTTGATCAGAATGGAGTCACCTCGAGAGTGGGGTGGGCCAAGCAACTTTGACGAGCCTTCAGGCTTTAGCTGAAGCCTCCAAACCACAATCTTCCAAAGGTCCTGAGCGAGTCTCTTAGGCTTTTCTCCCAGCTTAAGTCTTGTCATAGAATCTTGCATTTGGTTAAGTATAAGGGAATTGATTGTGGTTGACCTTACCACTATTATTTATGTAATAAGACTAAAGTACAATAATACCCCTAATTTACCACTCCCTCACAAGTTGATACATAGATATTTCTCATGCCGAACTTGCATATCATGGGGTTTAAATACTTTATTACTAAGCCCTTTAGTAAAAATATCTGCTAATTGATCTTCGAATTTCACAAAAGGGCATACAAATTAAGCCATTGCACAGTTTCTCTTTAATGAAGTGTTTGTCAATCTTTATAATGTACCGGGTTATAAGCGATATTGATGGCAGCCTTGTTGTGGCAATACAACTTCATAGATTTGTCACATTCAATCCTCAAATCCTTTAATAATACTTAGAGTTATATAAGTTCGCAAATGCCATTTCACCATGTAACCAAATTACCTCCTACAAATGTGCAATATCCCGATATCGATCGTCTATCATCAACTGAACCAACTCAGTTCACATCCATGAATGCTTCTAATTTCACGTGACCATGGTTAGAGAACATGAGTTCTTTTCTAGGAGCAGCCTTAAGATATCATAAAATACGATAAATAGCATTAAGATGTACACTACGGGGGTCATGCACGAACTAACTGATAACCCCACACCATATGCAATATCAGGTCTGGTGTAAGATAGGTTTATTAGTCTTCTTATAAGTTTCTGAAATTGACCCTTGCCGATAGGTTCTCCATCACCACTACTAAAGCAATGATTAGGTGAATCTGCTGGTCGACAACCAAACATGCTGGTTTCCTCTAGGAGGTTAAGAATATACTTTCTTTGTGAAATGAAGATGTCATTATCTAATTTACCCATCCTAATTCCAAAAAAATATCGTGACGCCCCCAAATCTTTCATCTCAATCTCTTTTACTAGACTTGCCTTGAGACAAGATGCCTCCTCTATATCATTGCGTGTCACAACTATGCCATCAACATATATAATAAGAATTGTGATATTATTATAACCTTACTTGATAAACATAATATAGTTTGCATGACTCTGTCGGTACCCAAATCTTAACATAGCCTTGAAGAATTTATCAAACCAGGCTCTAGGGGACTGCTTTAGCCCATATAGAGTTTCTTCAATTTGCACATCTTTCCTTCAGTTTCACAGGATGAAAAACTTGGTGGTATATCTATGTACACCTTTTCCTCCAAGTCTCCATGGAGGAATACATTCTTCACATCCAATTGTTAGAAAGGCCAACCCATATTAGCAGCATAGGATAAGAGCATTCTAACTGAATTTAATATGGCTACCGGAGCAAAAAACTTGTGATAGTCAATACCACAAGTCTGGGTAAAACTCTTAGCAACTAGTCTTGCCTTTAATCTTTCAATTGATTCATTTGCCTTGTGTTTTATTGTAAATATCCATTTGCACCCAATTGATTTCTTCTCTTTTGGAAGAGAGACTAACTCTCAGGTACCATTTTTTCCGTTGAGTGTCATTTTCTCAATCAAGCCTATTTCCATTTAGAATCCGTAATTGCTTCGTTCTAACCCTGCAGAATCGATATAGAGGACAAAGACGAGACAAAAGCACAATATGGAGTTGATAAAGAGTCATATGAAATCAAATGCGAAATTGGATGTTGAATATATGTCTTAATGCCTTTTCGAAGGACGATAGGTAGGTCAGAAGTATCGAGAGTAACAATAGGAGACTCATTATCAGAAGGATCAATGGAAGATACTGAAATGGAGGACGGAGATAGCAACTGCCAAGGTGGTAGTGGTGCACGAACAATCTGATCCTTCTGACGTCGAGAATAAGTATGCAGATCAGTTCTATCTCATTATCTAGCAACATCTTGCGCTGTTTTCCTCTGACCTGACTCTTCCTTCTCCCCCTCACTAGGAATAAGGTCTTGCTATGTAAGATTCGGAAAAACTAATCCATGAGACTCCTGATTATGCTAAATCTGTGTATCCGACCACAAAATTTCTTCCAATCTCTATGTCTCTCCCAGAAGAGATGTCTTAGGAGAATGAAAAAAGGACTCCGACTCTCAAAAAGTAATATCCATATTTACAAACACGTTACGAGTAGCAGGAGCATAGCATTTATAATATTTTTGGATAGCAGAGTAGCTAATGAAGATACATTTAACAACCTTAGAATCTAATTTGCATGAACAAAGCAAATGTTTAGGTACATGAACAAAGCAAATGCAACGAAAAATCCGGAGTGGAAGAAAAGAGACAGGTGGACACCGAATAAGAAGCTCCAAAGGAGTTTTAAACTGAAGGACACTAGAGAGCAAACAATTGATAAGATAAGCAGCGGTAGGGACTGCCTTGCTCCAGAACGATTTTGGAACATGCAGAGTAAAAAGAAGAGAACGAGCAATATCAAGAAGATGACAATTTTTGCCTTCAGCAATGCCATTTTGTTCAGGAGCGTGTATACAGCTTGCCTGGAAAAGAATACCAGGAGCCTCCAGATAGGTGCAAAATCCTCCATCAAGATACTTAGTCCCGTCATTAGTACGAAAAATCTTGATGTTGGCATCAAATTGGTACACACCATTTGACGAAAATTCTGAAAACATGAGAAAACTTTACTCTTAGTGCGAAATAAATATACTCAAGTGACATGGGAATAACAGTCAATAAAAGTTATAAACCACCAATAACTAGAAATAGAAGTAATAGGTGAAGGGCCCCAAACATCAAAACGGATACTTGTAAACGAAAAATCACCGTGCTTATTAACTGAAGGGTAAACAAACCGTTTATACTTTGCAAGTTTACAAACCTCACACAAAAAAGTACTTCTAGAACAATATTTAACTAAAGAATTTTTTTTTCTAAAACCCCAAAAGGACGCCCTAAACGACGATACTACTAATGTAACTGCAAAAGGATGGTTTTGGTATCAGCATGGAGAGCCTGGCCAGACAATGAAAGTGGAAGAGAAGCGAAAGACGGAACATCCAGTAAGTATAGTTCACCATGTGCACTACCGCTGTCAATCGTTCTCCTCGTCACCAGTTCCTGAAACACACAATGAGTGAAAAAAAAAGTTACAAAATAGTTTAAAGAACTTGTAAGACAACTAACAGACATAGGATTAGTAGAAAAATTAAGGACATTAAGAACAAACGAGAGACAAAGCAAAGAAGAGCAATTGATAGAATCTTTGCTAGATACATAGGATAAAGACCCATCGGGTATTCGGGCCTTATCTTTATCAGAACAAGTAAAGTAAGAGAAAAATAAAATGGAAGAGTCAGTGATATGATTAGTGGCACCTGAATCAATGATCCCAGGAATATGAGAGGCAACAACACTAAGTGCATTAGAAGAAATACCTGAGTAAGCAAAATTGGAGGATAAAGTGGAAGCTGTAGAAGGAGAGATGTCAACAGGGGCTATCAGGCGCCTGAAAGCTGCGAATTTAGCCTTAAAGAGAGGGCCACTCTCACCAGATGGGCCTCAACGTCCTTGAATAGGATGACCATATAACTTCTAACAGTGATCGATAGTATGACGTGACTTGCTACAATGCTCACAATGTAACTGATCTCGAGCTACTAAGCCACTCTTTTCTCCAAATTTGGTATAATAACTAGGCTGGCTTGTCTGGGTGAGAGACATGACAGTTAACAGAACGCTCTTGACTAGAAAAGGGAACCATAGCATGGCGTCGGCTCTCTTCCTGCTGAACATAAGTATTCACATGCCTTAAAATAGGAAACAGATCTTGGCCCAAAATCTGAACCCATATCAGACCATATTCAACATTTAGTGCAAGGAAATCATACACCCTCTTTTTCTACCATCATTTAAAAGGGAGCAGCATTAGTAGTACAATTAACATGGAAGTCTTGATAATAATTAATCTCGTTCCACAAACTAGTCAACTTGGCCTAAAACTGGGCCAAGGATTGGTCTTTTTAATTTAATCCTTGGAGTTCTTCCTTAATTCATATAGCTGAGCGTCAGTACTAGTCTGAGAGTAAGTCTAAGAAGTAACAGATCAAATCTTATATGCAACATTTAGAAGTAAAAAATTGTAACTAATTGGGGGGATATATAACATGTAGTAATCATGACATGACAAGAACATTTTTCTCTATTCACTGTGTGCGAGAAGGCCCTACAACTGTTGGTTGTTTAGTTTTACCAGTGATATACCTAGATATACCGCGAGCAACAATGGCTAAACTACATGCATGAGAACAAATCAAATAATTGCTACAATCCAATTTGACAAGGCTAATATGAAAAGACGGGCTCTCAGTAGGAGTCTCGGAACAAGTTAATTCGGTGCCCTCATGATCATCAGAAGGCTTTTCAGTATCGGACATAACCATGTAGAACAAAAACAAGCAGTACGAGACCAAAGAATCAATGAATGTTGTAACATATGCGAATCAAAGTAGAACTGGACCACGCCAGAACCAATAATATTCAGAACAGTCAAAACAACTCATACCATATTACAGCAAACCAAAAAAAGCCCAAATGAATGGCTGCAAACCCTAGCCGTGATGTGTGGTAGTTCACACACAACCATGGCGCTTCAAACAGCACTGGTCGAGACTAATTGGAACCCAAACGAGTGCATTGAACCCTTAAACTGGCTGAAACTAGTTAAAAAACTCTAACTGCGAGTTGCTCCAACTTGAAATAAACCAATAATCAACAATAGGGTTGATTCGACCCTTTTAGAACCCTAATCGACACCATTGAAAGGAGAAGAGACCATCAATTGAGACCTGAAAGCCCACAATCGCGATATGTAAACAGAAACTCTAGGCGACGCCAATAATAAAAAAAATCAAAGAAAAATATCAAACAAACCACAAAAAGAAAGGAAAAATCATTACACTAATCTTAGATACCAGTTGATCATCTGGGATTTTTTTTTACAGCAATGAAGTTAGAAAAAAGGAGAAAAAAATAGAAAAGAAAGAATTACTAAATTTTCCTTACATAAGACCATTCTTTGATACCATGTTAAGGGTAATGTAGAAACAGAGAATCATTGTGACGGTAAAGAGAGAGCACTCAAAATTAATATTAACTCTCTTATTACTGTTATTTATATAATAAAAACAAAGTACAATAATACTCCTAATTTAATAAGGGGTTATTTGGAGATCTCTCCTGAGCAAGTAGAGTTGGGTTGGGTCGGAGCCAACCTCTCTTGAGCTAGTAGAGCTGGGTTGAATTGGAGCCACCCCTTCTTGGGCAAGCGGAACGGGGTTGGCCGAGAGGTGAATGCCATGTCCACACAATGCACTATAACATTAATGATACAACAGTAGAGCATGATGGAGATGTAAGTGTCGAAGCCCATGCATTCATAGGTTCCTTTTAAGCACCTTGAGCTCTTGTAATGTTCAACATATCTCTTTGGCTTTTGGCAGGCTCCAATAGGTTATCGGCTATGGCGTCTTAACCGAGAAGAAGCTGCCAAAGGAAAGGTAATTTTCTTTCGCTACAAATAGCTTAGTTATTTTGGTGGTATTTTTTCCTTGGTAAGTGAACTAATCTCTATCTTCCTCATATTTTATTTGTTTTTTTTAAATTTTTTTTTTTTTTGCAGGCGGCATTTGCTAATATTTTTCTGAAGCGCCCCGTCACATCCTGTCATGGTGTTCCGCTAGGTGGTATTGGGTAAGTCAATATTCTTCATAACGACTATAGTTCATTCCTTTATCATAAGTGCTATGTAAGATACTCTTCTTTGGAGTTCTTCCTTGGATTTATCTTCCTTGGATTTATTGCATGGAAGATATCCTGTGCCTAGTTTCGTGAGACGCTTTACAAGGTTAGATTGAGGTTAGGTTGGTGGATTGATCAGATTAAAGGTGGATTGTTTTGCCTACAATAGGTAATAATTACTTGGCTCCTTGATGTTCTTCCTTGGATTTATCATATGTGCTATGTAGGATACTCCTCTTTGGAGTTCTTCCTTGGATTTATCGCATGGAAGATACCCTGTGCCTAGTTTTGCATACAGGCAAAACAACCCACCTTAAATCTGCTCAATCCACCATCCTAACTTCAATCTAACCTTGTGTCTGTGAGGTGGGAAACCTACTTCAAACATAAAGAATACCCCTATTGTCATATAGTGTTGGAATCTGTGAATTTCATTGGCCATGGAAATCCAGATTTCAAGAGCAGATTCAATTACAATTGGATTGGCC
>JAOTRH010160185.1:0-12881 GCA_034768845.1 Heliamphora exappendiculata
AGAATGAGATTAATTCAGAGTCAAACCTATATACTAAGATAAGACCTGTAGGAGTTAATTCACTCTCAGCCAATTTTAGTCCTACAAAATATATATAACATGAAAATCAAAAATAAAATAATTAAATTATTATTAATTCTTTAATAAATAAAATTCGTACTATAATAAAAAATAAAAAAAAACAATATCATCATCTTAATGGTTGTGAACTCATTGTTGGGTGTTTAGTATAGCTAAAATTATAAACTTATAGATATAATTAAAAAGTATAATTATTACTTAAAGTAGAAACTATAAATATTTTGTTAAAATTAAAAATTTGTAGTTTCAATTAGTAAAAATTTATATTTATTGATTTAAAATTAAAACTATAAACAAAAAATTATTAACACGTTGAATTTTTTTAAAAAAACTTACCGAGTTATAAGTTAAAAGTTAAGAAATAAGTTCAAATAAATATCCTCACGCATAGTTTTTCACAAAAGAAAAAAAAAACCATACAAATAGCCGCATTATATTCCCATACACACTATTAATTAATTAATCAATAACATAAAGGTAATTAAGTTATAATTGAGAAACTGAAACGAACGTGGCATAGTACTACAGTATTCCTATAACACTTCATTATCATATATAAATAAAAAATAAAAATTAAAAAAAAAAACACTTCATTATAATTTAAAAACCTTTTTATTTTTATTTTTAAATAAATCTTTTTAAACAAACCACCATTATCCATTAGGAAAACGTTTAGATAAACTTCATTAATACTATTTGTGGATTGAAATCCCATGTATAGATAAAGATAGCATAATTTGAATAGCCAAAATATAGAATCTTATGACAATTAAAAGTCCAAAACAATCTAAGAGAATTAAAAATGAATGGACCAGATTCATTTAAACATATGACTTCTATACATCTAAGATATAACTAAACTCGATCCATTCATTTTAAATTCTGAAAGAGTTTTTGGGTTAGTATAGAGGTACTCTTTAGATAGACTTAGATCTCTTGGATAAATCTCAATATATATCAACCTATATATATATATATATATATATATATATAGACAGACATTCAGTATCTATATATAATAGGTTTAGAAGTAAAGTTTCAATATTTTTCTTTTTCACCAGAACTTCTTTGTTTTCTTATTCTCCGTGACTTACTTAAGTAGTGTTTGGAAAGATGAAATTGAGAGCTGCATTATTTTGTGTTGTTGCGTCATGGATTCTGGCGGCGTGTTTAGCAGACGAGGTGAAAGTGAGAGTTGAGAGCGTGACGTCGATAGCGAAAACAGACGACAATTTCGTCTGCGCGACGCTGGATTGGTGGCCAAGGAATAAGTGTGATTACAATCAGTGCCCATGGGGAGAAGCTGGGATTCTCAATCTGGTACTTCTTCTTGACTTCTTTTTCCAAATTCTTTTCTTTTTTTTTTTTTGCAAATATTTATCATAAAGAAAAAAAAAAAAAAGGAAAAGTAAAAATTGGACCTAAGGTCTCGTTCGGAAACTTGGTTTTAAGTTAGACTTTTTTGTTTAAAGTTGCTTTAAGCCAAATAAGCAAGAAATTTGTTTGGTAAATCGTTGAGGTGACTTAAGTCAAAAAACAATAAATTACAAAATTTATCTTAAAGTGTCTTTAAGCTAAAAGACAAGAAATTTGCTTTCAATTTTTTAAAATTTGTTTTTAAATAATTTTATATTCAATATAATTTTTTGACGAATAAATTTTAAAAATATAATTTTTATAAAAAACGTGTGCGCTTAATAAAAGTTATGATGTTTTAAAAATTATATAAAAAAAAACTTATATAAAAAGGAAAAAAGTCTAAAAGATTAAAAGCCTTTGGGTTTACCAAATGAGATTTTCTAATTTTTTGGACTTTAAGCAAAAAGGTAAAAAATTCGACTTAAAAATCGGTTGCCAAATAAGGCCTTAGTTTTTGTTTGAGATGGCTAAAAAAGCTCGAGTTTTGAGATATTTATTTTTTATAGAAAAAATAGAGAAAGAAAAGTTAAAGTGTGAGATAATTTTCTATGGTAGTTTTTTTTAATATTTAATATATTTTTATTTTTTTGTCATTAATTTATTAATTGATAAGGTAGCATAATTTGATGAATAGCCAAAACATAGAATCCTTTAATAAAAACTTCAAAATAATCCCAGATAAGAAAAAAATAAATGGATCATATTCAATTAAATATATAAAAAATTTATACATCTAATTAAATTGATCCATTCATTTTAAATTCTGAAACAGTTTTTGAGTTCGTATATAACTACTATTTAGATAGACTTAGATCTATTTTGTTAAATCTGGATATATATCTATATATACATATAGACAGTCAGTATCTATATATAATAGGTTTAGAAAAAAGCTTGAGTTTTAAGATATTTAAATTTTCTAAAAAAAAGACAGAAAGAAAAGCTAGAGTGTGGAATAATTTTAAAAATATAATTCTTTGCAGGATTTGAAGAACAAGATCCTATCCAATGCCATCACAGGTGAGTTTAGGAAAAAATAAAAAATAAAGAAATAAGAAGAAGACAAATGGTCTTGTTAGCGGTACACTTTCTCTTCAATAAATTCATGTTCCACTACTTTATCTCCCAAAAAGTTTAATGTGCCAAATTTGGGAAAAAAATACAGTACAAGTCTAAGTTTGCATGAAGTAATGTTACAGACACTCTCAAAATACATTCTTTTACCCATTTCTATTATCTCAGTAAGTTTGATAAAATATATAATGTATTTCATGTTAAATTCATCATTCAACGATTGAGATAATAAGAGTAGTTGAAAAAGTATATTTTGAGAATATCTGTAACATTACTGATTTGCATGTATTATATGTTAATTTATGAATTTTATAAATTAAGTTATAAAGTTTATAATATGTAATATAAATTATGTGACGTGTCAAATCAAATATTGTCAAATTAATTTGGCCTAGCATAATATTATAAATTATGTAATTTTTTTGTTATGAGCTTTCATTATTAAATTTATAAATGGTTATTGAATTACGAATTTATGTGATTTGTTGTTGGTTATGAATAAATAATTTTAGTTATGAATTGTGCAAGAAATATTATAAAGTGCATAATTGGGGTGTGTACCCTAGATAGTATGGTTTTTCATCTTCTTTTTTTTTTTAAGTACCTAAAAATGGTTTTGTTTGGATGTGACTTAAATTCATTTGGTTTAAAGTTTTTAAAAAATATTCTCTTTTTGTTTGACAACCTAAGCTTTTAGTTCTTTTTTTTTTTTGCTCTTTTACTTTACCATCCAAAAATAATTTTTTATATATATATTTTAAAAATATTACAATTTTCATTACAAACGTTTGTTTTTTTACAAAAAAATTATAATTTTAGAATTTACTCATCAAAATATATCAAACAAAATTTATATTAAATAATATTATATGAAAAATAAATCTATAATAACTTATATTATGTTTGCTTAAAGCTACTTGTTTTGTTAGTTTTTGGCCTAAAAAGTAACTTTTTACCAAATAAATAAACAAGTAAGATCCTGTTTGGGATTTTTAAAAAAGCTAATTTTTTTTTAAAAAGAGTTCTGTTTTTAAGTTGATTTATTTGAGATCCCATTTTTGTACAATTTTCAACACAACTCAAAAAAGCTAAATCTTTTTTATTTATTTTTTTATTTTTTAACATCTACTTTTTTTCAAATTATACCAAAATACACTCATTTTTTTTATTTTTTTATTTTAAAAAAAAAACTAAATCTTTTAAAAGCCAAACTTAAAAGCTATCCCGAATAGACTCTAAAAGATTTTATCAAACTTATTTTTTTTAAAAACTTATTAAATTGACTTTAAGAGGCCAATTGGCAACTAGCTTAAAATCTAAATTTTTGTGTTTTTATCTAAAAAGTTAAATTTGCTTTAAAGTAAGTTGTTTAGTAATTTAGTTTTTAAGTTACTATTTTTTAAATTAGTTGTTTTGGTAAAAAATTAATTTTTTTTATTTTTTGTTCAAATTGAATAATTTTACCCTTATATGTATTTGATAGTAACAATTATATATAGTTGGTAGTGGTTGTAAATAAGTTATGAATAAATAATATTATTGTATTTTAAAAGTTGTAAAAGTTTAAATAGAATATTTTAGGAATTTGTGTTTTAATTTAACTATTTGATTTTTTAACTTTTTAATTTTTTAGTTAAACAAGCTACCCTTGCTTTTTGACATTTGTAGCTAAAAATCAAAGTTGTCAATCAGAGCTTAAGAAGAAAAAAAGTTTAAATGGGTTTACCAAACTTTGTATGTGAAATCGCAGCATTCAATCCTCTTCGAATAAGAGTGGGAGGTTCACTGCAAGATCAGGTGGTGTACAATGCAGGAAGATCGGGGATGATGAAATGCCCACGTTTTAATAAGAGAAAAGACGGCCTGTTTGGATTCAGCAAAGCTTGCCTCCCCATGAACATATGGGATAACCTCAACGACTTGTTCAATCAAACTGGGTTAGCTACCCACACCCCATCTTTATTTATATATATATATATATATATATATATTCCTATTAGCGATTGGCACACGTATTATTGTGCATCTGTATATTAAATTAAAACAGTCACACGTATTATTGTGCATCTGTATATTAAATTAAAACAGTTTAAATAAAATTAAATAATATAATCGTTTAATTTTAGTAGAATAATTCAAAATTTTAAATTAAGTAATAGAGAAAATTTAATAAATATGTTGAACAAAATAAAAAAATTCGCATTTAAAATAATGCCAATTAAGGGTATTTTTGGTATTAAAAGATTTTCGTGTATTTATTTTATAGGAATCATCAAATGGGCTTTCACATTAAAATAAGAGAACAGTTACAGGAGAAATCTATAAAAGTTCAATTAAAAGGGGAATCTAAGACCAAATTAACACAACATTTGAAAAATAAAACAGTTACAAAACGATTGAGATACTAAATATTATATGAAATTTCAGACGTGGACTTATAGTTTATTTTTAAATATTATTATATGCAAAATGAGAATAATAATGTGCCTAAACTAAACGTGATGACCAGACCAAGCAATTTTGGATTGAGAATACTTACAATACAAATTGCATAACCATGTTTGCAGAGCAGTAGTAACATTCGGGTTGAACGCTCTGTACGGGAGGACGAAGCCCAATGTCGACGATTCACTTTGGGTGGGAGACTGGGACGACCAAAACGCCCGCGATCTCATGGAATACTCAATCTCCAAAGGATACAAAATCGACTCCTATGAATTAGGTTCACCTCAAATTCAAATTCTCTGTAACTTTAACCACTCGTTTGACCTAATATTAATCTCTCTCTCTCTCTCTCTCTCTCCAGGAAACGAGCTGTGTGGATCGGGGGTTTCAGCAAGAGTGGAGGCGGCGCAGTATGGAAAAGACGTGGTTGCCCTCAAGGATCTAGTGAAAGAACTGTACCCGGACGACGCCACGCAGCCCAAGGTCTTGGCTCCGGCCGGGTTTTACGACGAGGATTGGTTCCGCGACTTTCTTTGGGCCACAGGACCCGGTGTTGTCGATGGGTTAACCCACCATATCTACAACCTCGGCGCCGGTATGTACTTCAAACCAACATGACTCCAAACCAACATAATAATGTTTCTGGAATTTTATTTTATTTTTTTTTAGCCGGGCACATTAGCTTTTTACTTTTTTTGGGCTAAAAGTAATGTATAAAAGCTAATATGAAATGGCCAAATTAAAATGCTAATTCAAATATTTTATTTTAATTTCTACTATTTTTGTAGATAATAATATTTTTAATTTATAATTTATTTATTATTACTATCAACTATATATAATTATCATTTTTAACTGTATAAAAATAAAATTGTTCAATGACAAAAAAATAACTTTTTATTCAATCAACTATCTTTAAAAAAATATTAGTTTAAAAGCTAATTTACCATATAATTTATTTTGAACGAAATTTAAATTTTGGCTAAAAATAAAAATAAAAATAATTAATTTTACAGCTAGTTGCTAATCGGGCCAAACTGCACCCTTTAAGTAATGGTTTATTTGCTTTTTTTATTTTTTTTATTTCTTAATAATTTTTTTATTTGATTAAATTATTATATTTCTTGAATTCAAATTTAGATCAAAATATAAAAAATAATAAATTTTATGTTACTTATTTTTATTTTTAATAAATTTTTTTGATGTTTTGATCAATTTACTTTTTTGAATTCTTGTTATCGAGATGCTTCAAAAAGTAAAAAAAAAAAAACAATCAAAAAGTTCAAAAAAAAAAGGTCATAAAACACAAAATAAACAATAGTTTACGTATATTAGCCCAAACAATGCCAAAGTTTTGAGTTTATGCCCCTATGATAATTGTTTATTTGCTTTTTTTATTTAGTTTATTTTTGTTTTTAATAATTTTTTTATTATTTAGTCAAACAATTATATTTTTTGACTCTACTTATCGAAACGAATTAGAAAAATACATTTTTTTAATTAAAATTTTTTAAAAAAATATGTTGCTTATTTTCGTTTTTAGTAAAAAAAATTTATCTTTTGATCACTTTTTTTTACTTTTTGATTCATCCCATTAAGATGATTTAAAAAAGTAAAAAAAATTTATCAAAATGTGAAAAAAATTTAGAAAAAACAATAAGCAAAAATTACCAAAATTAGCCCAAAGAGGACTTATATCTTATGCACTCCCAAAACAAATTGTAAATCTTGTTTGCTGTTAGGTTCTCATCAGCAGGGTGTGTTGTCAGGAAACTCATGCAAAATCTTACTTTGATGATTTGAATTAATTTGAATAAACCTAGGAACATCTTTTTTTTTTTACTTCATTTTGTACTCAATACTAACATGAGCTGTGCGCTTCACACAAAAGTATTGCTGTAAAGCCCACAAATCGTGAGTATGGAGTTGCAAAAGAAGGGTCACTAGCACCGTTGTTTAAATTATTTGATTTCGTAGAGTTTTGTACACAAATTATTCACATAAAATATCAAATTGATCATCGATAAACTCAATTCTTTTGCATGAATGATGTAGATGTACCCAAATTGGAAACCCAAGAGCCCATTTCCTAATATAAACTTTTGTGATTGTAATATTGCAGGTGTTGATTCAACCCTAATTGACAAGGTTCAAGACCCATATTTCCTTGACCAAATAGCTCAGACATACAAGGATGTTTCCAAAAACATAGAGGGGTTTGGGGCATTGGCAGGAGGAGCTTGGGTTGGGGAAGCAGGTGGAGCTTATAACAGCGGCGGCAAAGATGTCTCACACACCTTTGCTGATGGATTCTGGTATTTGGATCAACTGGGCATGACATCAAGCTTCAACCACAAGGTTTTCTGCAGACAATCCCTCATTGGAGGAAACTATGCCCTCCTCAACACTACAACATTCATCCCTAACCCCGATTATTATGGGTCAGTTGCATCTCCTCCTTCTAACTTATCAACATTGATTACTAGCACATATTTAAAACATAGAAATCAATCACAGGTTACTGAAGTCTTAACCGTAAAAACATATTTTGTACCCAAAAAAAATGCTTTGGACTAATACCTCCCAACCACAAAATTCACACAAAATTTGATTTTGGCCATCCATTTTCAAACTTGTGGATTCCAGCGTAAATGGGTGGCCAAAATCAAATTTGTGTGGTTGGTTTTGTGATTGGAAGTCTGTGTATATAATATTATTGTGTTGTAAATTTCAGTACAAATGGATGACCAAAATCAAATTTGTGGTTGGAAGACGATATGTGTAGTGTTATTAAAATATAAAACGACAAATATTATTATTTGTAAAACTTTACTAATTTATAATCAGTTTTGTAATTTAAATGTGTGCACTTAGACTTTTTCTTAACTTAATAGAAAGAATTTTTGATGGTTTGGAACTGCCGCAATTCTCTACTTAGTTTTGCTACCTAAACTATTGTTTGTAATGACTTTTACCAACTCGGGTTCTTTTGGTAGTTTTAAAAAATTTTAATTTTTTGTTTTTTCAATGTTTATGATTAGAGAATTGTGAAACATGCGTTCGTTTGGATTAAAGTTGAAATTTCTTCTATTAAAGAACGAAAAGGTCACTTAAAAAACCTTACAAGGCATTTTTTTCATCTTATCTGATTTGTTTTTTTTATTGAAGCCAGATGAGTTTATTACTTGATTACACAAATCCCCTGAAATTATCATTTCGAACCCTTTTTTTATGGATTCATTTTATCTTAATGGTTGCAGTGCCCTTCTATGGCACCGGTTAATGGGCAAAAGTGTACTCCGGACCACCCAAAGCAGCTCCCCTTACCTCCGCGTTTATTCTCATTGTTCAAAGACAAAAGTAAGCTAATTCTCTTACCTTACAAAAAAAATGTTCATTTCAATTTCTTATTTTCTTCTTCTTTTTCTTCTTCCTAACATCATCGCCAAATTATCAAATATCAACTGGTACACATTATCGGTCAATTTGTATGATAATTGTGAACTTTCAATACCAATATTACAAATATATCGGTTGATAAGCCTGATATTGTCTGATATTAGTTGATATGCCTTGAAATTTTAAATCTCAACTATCGAACATAGTAGTCGTTAATGTATATTCTGCTTCATCTCAGCCGGGCATTGCGGTGCTGCTGATCAACATGTCGAACAGCACAACATTCGAGGTCTCGGTTGCCAACGAGTTCGACATCTATCCTAAGAAATACACGTCAGTAACGGAGGATAACGATCAACAAGAAGGAGATCAGAGGGAAGAGTATCACTTGACTCCAAAAGATGGTAACATTCAGAGTGATGTGTTGCTGCTCAATGGCACCCCTTTGGTGCTCACAGAATCACAGGACATCCCGGCTATGAACCCGCAGCTCGTGGATGCTTTGAATCCCATCACCGTTGCGCCCGATTCAATCGTCTTTGCAATTCTCAGAGGCTTCAATGCCCCTGCTTGTGCTTAGGAACTTTTTTTTTTTTTTTGGACATTATGGGAGAGGGGATCTCTCTGGTCAGATGTAGGGGTTTATTAGTTGGTTAAATAGGTCTCTTAGGTATGCGAAAATAAGTTGGGAATGGTAGCATCAGTTCTGGGATTCTCTTCTTTTTTTTTATCTAATTTTCCCTTTTGGTATTGTTTTTCTCCTATTATTTTATTATTATTATTATTATTATTATTGAGAAAAAGGGGAAATTTTAAAACTTGGTTTCGAAAAATATTTTGATAGCAACCAATTTTCATAAAATACTAAATGTATTTTATAAAAATTGAAGTTATTTCCTAAGGAATAACTGTATGCTCAAAAGTTATTGAGTCCTTGTTTGGCATTTTTAAAAAGTTTACTTTTTTTAATAAAAAAAACATTTAAATTATAGTGCTTGGCATATTTAAAAAATTCATTAATTTTTTCACTTTTTTCAAGAGAAGAAAATTTATACACATTCCAAAATGCTAAAACATTTTTTTTAGTGCAATTATAATACCCTTAACTAAAAGCGTAATTTTACTTCCAAACAAAAAAAATGTTATGTTGTATTCTAACACTACTTTGAATATGATTATTAGGCCATATGGTTAGGAAGAAAGCACTCAAAAAGAGACTTTTGAAGCCACCAATGGCACAACCAGATCTGATATTTAACAACACCGAAAATTTTGTTAAAAGTAGGCCAGGTTTTTTAGGTATAGTTTGGATCATCTTCGTCTATTGGCCTTTTAACTCTACTTTTATTTTGTGGACTTTTCCAATTAATATTCAACATTTTGAGTTTTTTAATGGACTTTTAGCGTAAGCTCTTTGGCTTGGGATAGTTTTTGTAATGACTTTTTTTCATCTTTTAATGAAAAAAAAATTTATGTTAGTTCAAACGATGATATTTTAAAAAAAATTTCCATTATAATAAACCAGAAAAGTTTTTAAAAAAATTGATCAAAAAACAAAAAAAGTTCAGATAAGACGAAAAAGCCACTTTAAGACTTTTATGTGACTTTTTTTTGTCTTTAGTGAATATTTTTCAACTTTTTTCAAAATGGTTATACTTTTATATTTGTTTTATCATGGATCAAAAAAAAAAAATAGCCCAAACAATCAAAAAGTTCATAAAAGACAAAAAAAAAAGCCACTAAAAAACTAAACCAAACAGAACCTCGCCAGAACTAAAAGCCAGGAAATAAATCCAAAGCCAAATTGGAGGCTTGGAGTAGCATGAACTTCCTCACAAAAGCTCCAAAGGAAAAGGGTTTTTCCAGAAAAGGGTTTCAAAGGTAACAAAAAGCTTAGAATCTTACTCCTCTTTCCATATACACATAACCTGTGGAAAAGCAATACAAAAAGAGGCCACACAAAGACTGAGTTCCAAGAGAAAGAAAAGAATATTTGTGTTGAATGTGTAGGCAAGCTTAAGATTCAAACCAACCCTTGCATGCAAAGGATAACCAACCCACATTTGCTTGCCTCCCTTCTCCTTCTACTCACACCATATCACCAATCTCAACAACAAAGCCTTCCATTCTTCCTAGCCTTCTCCTTCAAATAAAAAGAAAAAATATAACACCACCAAAATAATTCCCCTGGGAGATGAAGTTTCAGAACTAGTGGTGTCTCAGAGAATGGAGAGTTTGATTAGCCAAAGAAGGTAACTCTGTTATCTAAACTCCTTGCAAGAGAAAGAGATTAGGATAGAAATTAAATATCTCGGCATTTCATTTCACTTCACCTGCTTTTTTATACAGGTTTTTTTTTTTTTGGTCTTTAGTAAACTTTTTCTAACATTAGTACAAATGAAGTACATTTTCTAAATTACTCACGTCACGAGACATTAGAAAAGTAAAAGAATTGGCCAAAAAATAAAAAATAACAAAGTTCTGATAAGATTAAAAAAAAAAAAACCACTTTTAATAGATGTGCTTTTAACTTTTTGATTGTAACTTTTTATTCTAAATCAATAAATTTAATCTACTACTTAAACCTATAATTTACAACTGTAACAATCATTTGTAATTTATGCTTGATGCTATAATCATATCTTTTCACCAATAATTTATAAGTTCATAATTTCAATTACACAAAACACCCTCATATATGTGCCATCTTTAACTTCCAGCCTGTCCAAATTGTTTTGTATAACACTGACCACTTCTGTTAGGGTGAGATTTTCTGATGTAGGAAAGGAAACCAGAGAAGAGACTGGCAACATCAGAGATCAAAGAATACCACCACAAAAAACTCAATCCTTCAAAGGAGGTAAATATAGACCATAGCGAACTTTTCTCATTCTCCCCACCCTGCGCAGATAGTCTGATGTCTTCCCGGAAACTCAAATTGAATCTTTAATTGTGGAAACATTTCAATTATACATGTCGGGCAGATAGAAAGAAGAGTAAAGTTCTAAGAAAAAAGATGCCCTCAAACAACTCCGGCGTGCATGCTGTGCGCTCAAAGCACAGCACGCTGATGTGCGGTTCAAGGGGCTCAATTCCCGAACATATTTCTATAATCGCATTCATTCAGGCCATGTTTGTTTTGAGGAAAAGGATTAGAGTGCATTTAGTATCCCATCACTAATAATCCTAGACTAGCGTATTTAATGCATTGTTAATTCATCTTTTTATCCATTCTCATGTTTGGTTATTTCATGGGGGCATGAAAAATTAGAAAGCACGCCTCATGCATAAATGATAATAATGTCCAAGCTTAATCAAAATCCTTACTATTAAAAATGATCATAAGAGTTCAACGTAACTAAATTCCAACTAGCCAAAATCAAGGCCAGCTATGCTGGCGCATAAAAATATTTTTTTATACCAAACATGCCATCCGGACCCCGAGACCTCGAACCTCTGGGACCGCGAAACCCTAAGACCGCCGAACCCTAGACCCAGGAGCCCAAACCCTGGGACCTTAGAATTCCCGGACCCCAGGACCCTGGACCCCGAACGCCCCGGACACCCAGATCTCCAAATCCCGAGACCCAGACCCCTAAGACCCTTGGGACCCCAGAACCTCGGGACCCTCCGACCTCTGGACCCCTAGGACCCCCAAACCCCCGGACCACAAGGACCCCGAGACCCAAGAGCTTTAGACCACTAGACCCTGGAAGCCCGGACCCCAAGACCCCAGACCCTCGAGACCTTAGGACCGCTAGACCCCCGAATCTTTGGGACCCCTAGACCCCAGGATCCTGAACTCCCGGATCCATAGACTCCGGGCCCCCCAAAACCCCAGGACCCAAGACAACGGGAACTCCGAAACCAAAGAGACCCCCAGGCCCCAAAAACCCCAGACCACGGGAACCCGGAGAATATTTTTTAAAAATTAAATTAGTGGTTGAGAATATTTATATTCAAGGGTATAATGGTCATTTAATGGTATTAGAGTTTTGCCCTCCTATTCTTGGATAATGTGTCTCACCCTCTCCATAGAATTGAATTATCCCTCATTTGTGGAATTGTCAATTTGTTTGGAATTATTTGTCCGCCTCTCCTTTTTACATCCAAACATAGGATAGAACTCCTACTAAGGATTATTAATCCAATCCTATCCTTGAGTCTCTTAAAACAAACATAGCCTCAAGTCACTGAGTAGATTATTCATACAAAAAATTAGATTAATTGGACGTTAATAGATTTCTGTAGATCAAATTTCCCAACAAATAAATGAATGGTTAAAGTATAATTTTGGAAAAAAATAGATAACCAAATGTTATCGATCACATAGCTACACATAATTGATCAACTTTATATTTTGCATGTGATCATAAAAATATGTTTAGAAACAAGTCTCTTGGGCCGCATAGCGCACATCCTGGAAATATATATATAGAAATAGATATAGATATATAGAGGGG
>JAOTRH010160196.1:0-12880 GCA_034768845.1 Heliamphora exappendiculata
ATGAGGCTTCCTACCGCCGAAGCATAAGGAATAGCCTTCATCTTCTCTATCTCATCAGGTGTCTTAGGACACTGATCCTTGAATAGAGTGATTCCATGCTTAAAGGGGAGAAACCCTTTCTTGGAATCTCGCATGCTAAAACGAGCAAAGATATCATCGATATACTTTTCTTGTGATAAGCCTAACATCCTTTGTTTTTGATCTCGCACAAACTTGATCCCAAGGATATGAATGGCTTCTCCCAAGTCCTTCATATCAAGCTACCCAGATAACCATACTTTAACCGTAGATAATACCCCCACATCATTTTCGATGAGCAAGATATCGTTTACATAAAGTACTAGGAATATGACTTTGCTTCCGTCACGTTTCTTGTACACACTAGACTTATCTGAACTTTGATCAAAACCACAAGATTTTATAGCTTGATCAAACCGAGTGTTCCAAGATCTCAATGCCTGCTTAAGTTCATAAATAAATCTCTTGAGCTTACACAATATGGCTCTTGGCCCTTTGTAATGAATCCGTCTGGTTGTATTATATAGATACACTCGTCAAGACTTCCATTAAGGAAAGCTGTCTTGACATCCATTTGCTAGATTTTGTAATCAAAATGTGCGGCACTAGATAAGAGAATTCGGATAGATTTAAGCATGGCTACCGGTGAAAAAGTTTTTTCATAGTCGATCAATTCTTTTTGAGTGAACCCTTTTGTAACTAACCTAGCTTTGAAGGTTTTAACCTTTCCGTCTGCTCCTCTTTTCTTCTTGTAGATCCACTTGTATCCAATAGATTTTATCCCTTCAGGTGGTTCTACAAGTTTTCAAACCTGATTAGAATACATGCATTCCATCTTTGTCTTGTAGTGCTTCATTGTAGTTATAGGGCTCGGTATCCAGTTCTACCGAGATCCTGTCAAAAGACTCTCCCAATAACATATACCGGTCAGGTTGATGAACAACCCTCCCACTACGACGAGATATCACCTGTGTCTGTGTACTAGAAGTAACAGGCAGTGCAAAATCTGAATCCTATGCATCAGCACCATGTTCTTGATTTGCACATATCCCAATAATCCTCTAACTCCGACGAGATAATGGAATATCAGTGACTTGTGATTCCTCTTCCATTCTACTGGTATTTTCTCTCAGTTCTTCCAAAACAATTTTGTTATTGGGCCTGTGGTCCATAATGTAATCCTCCTCCAAGAATCAGGTATTGGTGCTAACAATGACCTTATGATCCTTAGGATTATATAATAGACCATCCTTCGTTCCTTTGGGATACCCCACAAAGGAACAAACTTCTATCCTTGGTTCTAACTTTTTTGCGTTCTCTTTCAGCAAATATAATGGACACCCCAAAATCTGAATGTGTTTATGACTAGACTTACGCCCGGTCCACGATTTTATGGGAGTAGAAGGTACTGATTTAGAAGGTACCATATTCAGAATGTAAGATACTGTCTCTAAAGCGAGTTCCCAAAATAAATCTGGTAAATTAAAATAACTCATCATTGATCTTACCATCTCCATAAGAGTCCTAATATTTCTTTTTGCTACACCATTCTGTTGTGGAGTGGCAGGTGCAGTCAACTGGGATGTAATTCTCTCTGAAGACAAGTAATCCTTAAACTCTCCAACGAGGTATTCTCCACCACGGTTGGATCGTAGTAATTTAATACTTTTACCCAAACGCTTCTCTGCCTCCGCCTTGAATTCTTTAAATTTTTCAAAGTATTCAGACTTACGGTGCATTAGGTAAATGTATCCATACCTTGAGTAGTCATCAATGAAACAAACAAAGTACTCAAATCCACCTCTAGTCCAGATTTTCATAGGACCACACACATCCGAGCGAACCAGCTCCAATGGTTCTTTAGCTCTATAAACTTTGGCTGAAAATGGTCTCTTGGTCATCTTACCCTCTAAATAAGATTCATAGACTGGAAGTGCCTCCACTTTTAATGAACTCAAAAGTCCATCTACTACCATTCTGTTTATCCTTTTTGGATTAATATGATCTAAGTGTAAATACCAAAGAAACGTTTAGTTCATTAAAGAAGGAAAGTTTATCTTATATGGTAATGTAAATGTATTATTCGTTTTAATCAGTTGTAGTATAGGAGATATAAGAGTAATAAAATAAATATTATCCACCAATTTACCAGAACAGATAACCCGTTTATTATTCTTAATAACCACATAGTTATTAAAATAAACCAAATATTCGTCTTTAGCCAATTCAGAAACGAAAACTAAGTTCCTTCTAATGGTTGGTACATAAAGACAATATCTTAATATTAAAACTTGATCTCTACCAAAATTAAGAGTGATATCTTCTACTGCAACTACTGTTACATTTGTATCATTGTCCATATGCAAGTAAATCTCACCATCGCTAAGTTGTCGAGTTTCTTAGAACCCCTATAATGAATTGCAGATGTAAGTAGTGGCTCCCGTATCTATACACCAGGTTTTGGTAGATAACACTGCTAAATATGTTTCCACAACCAGCGAATAGAAATTACCCTATTTGTTCTATTTTTTTAGAAATACTGTACATAGAGCTCTTTCTAGTGCCAGGTTTGGTTGTAGTGAAAACATCTGCCTTTAGACTTTTTCACACCAGTTTGTGGCCCACTAACTATCCTGAAATCATGTCTCCCTGTTTCTGGATCTTGTTCTTCTTCATACCTTTTGGCCCAGAGAAAAAATCTTATTCAGAAATAAATACATTTTCTGGTATTGAAGGAATACCATTTGTAGTTAAAGCTATATCTAAATTATATTTTCAGTCAACAAAATTCAGTCCCGTAAGTTTATTTTCTTTTAAGTATAAAAGCGAGTGGGTTGAAATCCATTTTGATCCTCAGAATCACATAATTAAAAAATCGTTAATTATGATGAGTAAAATATTGAATTTATTTTAATTTGGTTTCCTATACCATTTTAAAATTAACTTGCTAGTAGCTTGGTAACTTGAGAATAGTATGCCTGGTTGGGAGAACGTCTACTATCCTTCATAAGATCAGACATGTCAATTCTTTTTAATTTTACTATCTAGGCAACTGACCATGCCAAGTAAAATTAAATAGTTGACATAATTTCGGTCTAGTGTATAATAGCAGTGACTCAGTTGGAGAGGATACTATTATATACAGTTAAGTGTTAACCATCACATAATCCTAAATTAATCGCTTCGCAATGAACCCTTCAGTTGGAGCAGTGATCCACACTAACAATTATCTAGAATTATCTCTAAAGTAGGTTTGTACTGACGATACCGCAATTAATCTGTCCGTTGGGGAGGAAGGTCTTACTGCCAATACGCAGGGTTTAATTGTATTGCCTAGAAACTGGTGATGGAGACTGTGGCATTTATCTGTGAATAAATTTTCTCTCCCACTTAGATTTTTAAAATATTCTTGAGGGTTATAAAAATTTATTTAATTAAAATAAATTTATTAATTTTGAAAGTCACACGATCTGAAAGAAATTAAATATTTTTCTATGTACACGATTCCAAAGATTCAGCTTTATCAAACCATGTTTTCGTGTTTAAATGCGTAACAAATAAAATTTAATAAATATACAATTTTTTCTTTAGCTTTTCAGCTAAGGTAGTGATTTAAGCCATTTATTTATTTATTTTTTGTTTCATATTTTTTAAAAAATAATAATTTATTTCAATTAAATATTTTTTTATTTAATTAATTCAAAAATTAGAATTAATTCTCACGTTTTTTCAAGATATCTGAATTTAAAAAAAATCATCTTAAACGTGATATTTTATAAAAAATAAAATATCTAAAGTTTTTTTATTTAATTAAAATTAATTAATTAAAAAAACTTAATTTTATTTTTCATTACAAAATATTATAATTAAAACCAAAATTTTGAATTAATTAAATTAACATGATAAATAAAATTAATAATTATCATACACGCAGTTAATATAAAAAAAATTAAATTAAATACAAAATAAATATCTCAATTTTATAATTGAATTAAAACTCTAAAGAGTTTTAATATCTTGTTCTGAATAAATTTTTTATATTCTAATTACATCAGGATATCTTGATTGTATCACGTAAGAACTCCTTGCTTCAGTTGGACTCCTTTTTAAGAAAAAAAAACCCCCGCAGCCAACAATGCAAAACCCGCAGTCAACCAAACATCCCTTAAAACAGTATCCAATTCAGTCTAGAATTCCTCCGACAATTCAGCTATTTGGGATTTCCATGGAATTTGCACCGGATGGAATTGTATTGAAAACATGCTGAAACTACTCCACTTGGGACGCTGCTCATGCCTGGAATTCCACTAAACAGTCTAGAATTCTGCCGGTATTTGCACTGTTGCCGTTTGGAATTTGCGCCACAGATTTTGGAAACCAGCGCACAGTGCTTGTTTTGGAAACTGTTGTGCGCTAGGAGATTGGCTGCTGTTGCGCCGAAACAGCCTGGGAAAAGCGCACAGTGCTGTTTGGCGCTACTATTGGGATGGAAACTGTTTTGCTTGGGAATTGCCGTGTGGCGCTGCTTGCTATTGGGAAAACCAGTGTTGCTTCTAATTGGTTGCTTTTTACTCCCTTGCTTGGAAACCGGTTCAGCAGCCTAAGGCTGTGATTGGAAACCGTCTGCCTGTTATTGGCTTTTGTGCCGCTGCTTTAGAGCAGCGTTTGGCTGCTGCTTTTTCGAAAACAGCCTTTTTTTATTATTATCTAGAAAAAACAATCCGGAGAGAAAAAAAAACTGCAAAGCAAACGCCAGAACTACCGCCGGTTGCCACCGCCTTCGTTCTTCCACTTGTTCTTCATTCTTCTTTTATTTTTTTTATTGCATAAAAAAACTAGAAATCAAAGAACAATAATTTTTACATTGATCCTATACCTCCGTAGAGTTCACAATCAATCTACCACGATCAACTCTTCTGGTTTAAAAAAAATTAAATTGAATCATCATTCATACATTCAAGAAAATATAAAAATAATATATGATCATAAAATCGAAATTTAAAATGCTTACAAAACAAAGTTAGTAACAGTTTTAAAACTACTCGACCCTGATAACCGTAAACAAAAAATAAAACGGCTCTGATACCAATTTGTAGGAGGCAAAACTGCTAAGATCATTATTTTTGAAAATAATTATCGGTAAAAAATTAACTGGACGGGCAAACACCAAAACGGGTTCCAGATAAAAATTTTGACGTCGAATGATCAAAAGAAAATCCGAGCAACCAAAGTTAATTTAGAAAAATACCTTTTGTCGATCTATTCTTCAACTACGATTTGATTCCAAGTTGAAACTCCAGTCAGATCTTCTATTGTATTCCCTCACACGATCCTCGAACGTAGTGTGGGTTACGGACTATCGAGAACTCGTACCGGCAAAACCTAGATATATTTAGTCTTGAAAGACAAAATATGATATTTCTAATATATGATATATGATCTATCAATCTCAAACTGGTTCAGCTTATCCGCGTATATATAAGGTTACAGTAGGTATATGAGGAGTAATTATGAGAAAGACTTCATGAACATAGATAGGTGCCAGCGGTTTCTACAATTATGAAAAAACGCATTGGTTTATGTAATTTCTATAAATCACTAAATTACAGTTCACACCATTAAAGAACTATAATTGCACTCAGACCCATAATCTCAAGACCTTTTTGCATTGAGCTCTTATTATTAAATGCTTATAATTTTTCCCCACGTTAAGATTTCTGATACCGGCCAATTAAATTTAATTACTGACAATTTAATTTAATTGGCATCTTGATATTTCTTAAGCCATTTCGCTTAACTTATTTGATTGCTAGATAATCAAATCCACCTGCATGGTTTGGCCCGATCAAAACTTATAAGCATCCTTAAGGGGGTATCGTCAATCCCGATCTATCGGGATGTGGATTCCGTCAATAATTAATATTTATCATATAAATAATATTGCTATCCAACTCACTGAGAATATAAACCCATATAAGATTGCATCCTCTAATGAATTAAAACAACGATTATTAAATATATGCAATTCAATAATTATTTCAAGATTAAGAGGATAAGCACTATTCATAATAATCTTAGGGTGTGAATTAATTTGTATAGTCAGTACAAAATTAATTACTCTAAATGTCCCGTTCAATACACATAAAGTGTACTAGCACAGAGAGTCGAAATAATAGACAATACTATTATCTGTTCTCTGTAACTATGACAGACCTACTAAAACTCTGTGCTACAGTCGTACCAATTGTATGTTCAATTCCATCTAAATTGTGAACATAAAATTTATATTCTGTAAAAATCTAAAATCTAATCTTCTGTGTGCAAGCCATACTCAACACACCAGATTAAATACTATACAGAATATTAGGCATCCACGCATATCAAAAAAATGATACACATGCATTGCTCATAAAGATTCTCATGAAATAAAAAATTAATTTTATAAAAAATAAAATTAAATACTAAAACATAGTTTTCAGTATACCAATCCTAACAATCTCCCACTTATACTGAAAACTGTGCTGCCATACATCTGACTCCCATGGTCTCTACACGACTATCAAAAAATTTAGCCTGTAAGCTCTTTGTAAAAAGATCTGCAAGGTTGTCTCCTGATGCAATCTTAGTCACAGCAACATCACCTCTTTCTATAATTTCTCGTATCAGGTGATACTTACGCTCAATGTGCTTGCCTTTCTTATGGACCCTTGGCTCTTTCAAGTTTGTAACCGCTCCGCTATTGTCACAATAAATTGTAATAGCTGACTGAACTGAAGGTACCACATCTAAATCTAATAGGAAGTTCTTAAGCCAAACGACCTCCTTGGATGCTTCAAAAGTTGCAACATACTCGGCCTCCTTAGTGGAATCAGTAATGCAGGACTGCTTGATACTCCTCCAACATTTAGCTCCACCTCCTAAGGTAAACACATATTCTGAAGTAGACTTAATGGAATCTCTGTCAGACTAAAAATCTGAGTCTGTGTATCCCAAGGAGACTAGACTATCTGCCTGGTAAACCAATATATAATCTTTAGTCCTTTTCGAGTACTTGATTATATTCATTATCGTAGCTGAATGCTCCTGCCCTGGGTTTGACTAATATCTGCTAACAATGCCAACGGCAGAGCAGATGTCGGGTTTAATGCAAAGTATAGCATACATGAGGCTTCCTACTATCGAAGCATAAGGAACAGCCTTCATTTTTTCTATCTCATCAGGTGTCTTAGGACACTGATCCTTGGATAGAGTGGTTCTATGCCTGAAAGAGAGAAACTATTTCTTAGAATCCTGCATGCTAAAACGAGTAAGGATACCATTGATATACTTTTCTTGTAATAAGCCCAACATTCTTTGCTTCTGATCTCCCACAAGCTTGATCCCAAGGATGTGACTGGCTTCTCTCAAGTTCTTCATATCAAACTGTCCAGATAACTATACTTTAACTGTAGATAATGCCCCCACATCATTTTTGATGAGCAAGATATCGTTTACATAAAGTACTAGGAAGATCACCATGCTTCTGTCATGCTTCTTGTACACATAGGACTCATCCGGACATTGATCAAAATCATAAGACTTTATAGCTTGATCAAATCGAGTGTTCTAAGACCTCGATGCCTGCTTAAGTCCATAAATAGTTCTCTTAAGTTTGCACAACATGTGCTCCTGGCCCTTTACAATGAATCCGTCTGGTTATATCATATAGATACACTCGTCAAGACTTCTGTTAAGAAAAGCTGTCTTGGTATCCATTTGTCAGATTTCGTAATCAAAATGTGTGGCAATAGATAAGAGAATTTGGATAGACTTAAGCATGGCTACCGATGAAAAGGTTTCCTCATAGTTGATCCCTTTTTTTCTGAGTGAACCTTTTAGCAACAAGCCTAGTTTTGAAGGTTTTAACCTTCCCGTCCGCTCCTCTCTTCTTCTTGTAGATCCACTTGCGTCTAATGGATTTTATCTCTTTAGATGGCTCTACAAGTTCTCAGACTTGATTAGAATACATAGATTTCATATCTGAATTCATAGCCATTTGTCAAAGATCTGTATCTTTGTCTTGTAGTGATTCATAGTTACAAGACTCGGTATCTAATTCTGCCGGGATCCTATCAAAAGACTCTCCCAAGAACATATATCGGTCAGGTTGATGAACAACCCTCCCACAACGACGAGGCACCACTTGTGTATGTGCACTAGTAATAGCAGACTGTGTAGAATCTGAACCCTGTGCATCAGCACCTTGTTCTTGATTTGCATTTGTCTCGATAACTCTCCTACTACAATGAGGTAATAGAATATCAATGACTTGTGGTTCTTCTTCCGTTCTATTAGTATTTTTTCTCAGTTATTTTAGAATAATTTTGCGATTGGGCCTCAGGTCCATAATATCATCTTCTCCAAAAAATTAGGTATTTATGCTAACAATGACCTTGTGATCCTTAAGATTACAAAATAGACAACCCTTCGTTCTCTTGGGATAGCCCACAAAGAAATAGATTTTTGTCCTAGGTTCCAACTTACCCACGTTCTCTTTCAGCACATGTATTGGACACTCCCAAATTTGAATATGTTTCAGACAAGACTTACGTCTGGTCCACAATTCTATGGGAGTAGAAGGTACTGACTTAGAAGGTACCATATTCAGAATGTAAGCCCTTGTCTCTAAAGAAAGTCCCTAAAATGAATATGGAAAACTTAAATAACTCGTCATTAACCTTACTATCTCCATAAGAGTCTTATTCCTTCTTTCTGCTACACCATTCTGCTGTGGAATGCCAGGTACAGTCAACTGGGATGTAATCCTCTCTGATAACAAGTAGTCCTTAAACTCTCCAAAGAGGTATTCTCCACCACGGTCGGATTGTGGTAATTTGATACTTTTACCCAGATGCTTCTCCACCTCTGCCTTGAATTCTTTAAATTTCTCAAAATATTCTGACTTATGGTGCATCAGGTAAATGTATCCATACTTTGAGTAGTCATCAATGAAACTGACGAAGTACTCAAAGTCACCTCTAGCCCAGATTGTCATAGGACCACACACATCAGAATGAACCAGCTCAAATGGTTCTTTAGCTCTATAGTATTTGGTCGAAAAAGGACTTTTGGTAATCTTACCCTCTAAGCATGATTCATAGACTGGAAGTGCCTTTACTTCTAATGAACTCAAAGGTTCATCTGCTACAAGTCTATTTATCATTTTTAGATTAATATGACTTAAGTGTAAGTGCCAAAGAAACGTTTGGTTTATTAAAGAAAATTTTTTTCTCTTATATGGTAATGTAGATGTATTATTCGTTTCAGTCAGTTGCAGTGTAGGAAAGATTGAAGTAATAATGTAAAGATCATCTACCAATGTACCAGAACAGATAACCCGTTTATTATTCTTAACAACCACAGAATTATTAAAATAAATCAAATATCCGTCTTTAGCGAATTCAAAAATAAAAACTAAGTTCTTTCTAATGGCTGATACATAAAGACAATCTCTTAATATTAAAACCCGATCTTTTCTAAAACTGAGAGTGATTCTCCTACTGTAACTGCTGTTACTTTTGTATCATTGCCCATATGCAGGTAAATCTCGCCATCACTAAGTTGTCGGGTTTTCTAAAACCTCTATAATGAATTGTAGACATGATTAGTAGCTCTAGTATTTACACACCACTTACCGGTAGATAACACCGCTAAATATGTTTCCACAACCAGCAAACAGAAATTACCATGTTTGTTTTGCCTTCTAAAAAATACTAGACATAGCTATTTCTAGTGCTGGGTCTGGCTGTAGTGAAAACATCTGCCTTTCATTTTTTTTACACCAGTCTGTGACCCACTAACTATCCTAGAAATCATGTCTCCTTGTTTTCGAATCTTTTTCTTCTTCATACCTTTTGACTAGAGAAAGAATCTTTTTCAGAAACAAACTCATTTTCTGATATTGAAGGAATACCATTTGTAGTTAAAACTATATCCAAGTTACATTTCTATTCAACAAAATTCAGTCCCGTAAGTTTATTTTCTTTGAGTATAGAAGCGAGTTGGTTGAAAAATATTTTTATCTTGAAAATCACATAATTAAAAAATCGTTAATTATGATTAGCAAAATCTTGAATTTATTTTAATTTGGTTCCCTCTACCATTTTAAAACTAATTCGCCTATAGGCTGGTAACGTGAGAATAGCATGTCTCGTTGGGAGGATGTCTACTATCTTTCAAAAGACCAGACAGACCAATTTATTTTAATTTTACTATATAGGCAACTGACCATACCAAGTAAAATTAAATAACTGACATAGTTTCGGTCTAGTATATAATAGCAGTGACTTAGTTAGAGATGATACTACTATATATAGCTAAGTGTTAATCATCACATAATCCTAAATTAATTGCTTCGCAATGAATTTTTCAATTGGAGAAGTGAACCACACTAATAATTATCCTGAATTATCTCTAAAGAAGGTTTGTACTGGCGATACCGCAATTAATCTGTCTGTTGGGGAGGAAAGGCTTACTGCCGACACGTAAGGTTTAATTGCATTGCCTACAAACTGGTGATGGAGACCACGGGATTTATCTGTGAATAAATTTTCTTTCCTATTTAGATTTTTAAAATATTTTTAGGGTTGTAAAAATTCGTTTAATTAAAATAAATTTATTAATTTTGAAAGTTACATGATCTGAAAGAATCAACAGGACAAATAAAACTAATATTTATCATACACGTAGTTGATATAAAAAAATTAAATTAAATGCAAGATAAATATTTCATATTTATGATCGAATTAAAACTCTAAAAAGTTTCAATCTCTTATTCTGAATAAGCTTCTTGTATTTTGATTGCATTGGGATATCTTGATTCTATCCTGTAGCTTATAGAACTCCTTGCTTCAGTTGGATTCCTTTAAAAAAAAGCCCGTAGCAAACAAAGCAAAACCCACAGTCAACCAAACAGTCCTTAAAACAGTATCCAATTTAGTTTAAAATTCCTCCGAAAATTCAGCTGTTTGGGATTTGCGTGGAATTTGCACCAGATGGAATTGTATTGAAAACACTACTGAAACTACTCCACTTGGGATGCTGCTCACGCCTGGAATTGCGCTGAATAGTCTAGAATTCCGCCGGTATTTGCACTATTGCTGTTTGGAATTTGCACCGCAGATTTGGGAAACCAGCGCACAGTGCTTGTTTTGGAAACTGTTGTGCGCTTGGAGATTGGCTGCTGTTGCGCCAAAACAGCCTGGGAAAAGCGCATAGAGCTATTTGGCGCTATCGTTTGGATGGAAATTGTTTTGCTTAGGAATTGCCGTGTGGCACTGCCGCTATTGGGAAAACTGGCACTGCTTCTAATTGGTTGCTTTTTACTCCCTTGCTTGGAAACCGATTCAGCAGCCTAAGGCTGTGATTGGAAACCGCCGGCCTGTTATTGGCTTTTGTGCAGCTGCTTTAAAGCAGCGTTTGGCTGCTGCTTTTTCGAAAACAGCCCTTTTTTTTATTATTATCCAGAAAAAAATCTGGAGAGAAAAAAAAACTACAAAGTAAATGCCGGAACTACCGCCGGTTTCCGCCGCCTTCATTTTTCCACTTGTTCTTCATTTTTCTTTTATTTTTTTTATTACATAAAAAAAATAGAAACCGAAAAATAATAATTTTTACATTGATCTTATGTCTCCGTAGAGTTCACAATCAATCTACCACGATCAACCATCGTTGTTAAAAAATATTAAATTAAATCATCATTCATGCATTCAATTAGATATGAAAATAAAGGACGATCATCAAACCGGGATTTAGAACGCCTGTAAAACAAAGTTAGCAACAGTTTTAAAATTACCCGACCTAGATAACCGTAAACAAAAAACAGAACGGCTCTGATACCAATTTGTTGGAGGCAAAATTACCAACATTATTATTTTTGAAAACGAATATCGGTAAAAAATTAACTGGACAGCAAACGCCAAAACGAGCTCCAGATAAAAATTTTGGCGTCGAACGATCAAAAAAAACCCCGTGTAACCAAAGTTAATTTAGAAGAATACCTTTTGTCGATCTATTCTTCAACTATGATTTGATTCCAAGTAGAAACTGTAGTCAGATCTTCTACTGTATTTTCTTATGCGATCTTTGAACGTAGTGTGGACTACGAACTATCAAGAACTCGTATCGCCAGAACTCAGATATATTTAGTCATGAAAGATAAAATATGATATATTTGATATATGATATATGATCTATCAATTCAAATTAATTCAGCCTACCTGCGTATGTATAGGGCCATAGTAGAAACATGTGGAGTAATTATGAGTAAGACTTCTAGTAGAACACAGATACCTACCAGGGTTTCTATAATAATGGAAAGACGCAGTGATTTTTGTAATTTTCATAAAATACTGAATTACAATTAACACCACTAAAGAACTATAATTGCACTCTGACCCATAATATCAAGACCTTCTTGTATTGAGTTCCTGTTATTAAATGCATATCATTTCTCAACACGTTAGCATTCCCGACACCCGCCAATTAAATATAATTACTGAAAATTTAATTTAATCGGCATCTTGATATTTCTTAAGCCCTTTCGCTTAACTTATTGGATCGTCGGATAATCAAATCTACCAACAGGGTTTGGCCCGGTCAAAACTTATAAGCATCTTTAAGGGGGTATCGTCTATTCCGATCTATCGAAATATGAATTCCGTTAATAATTAATATTTGCCATATAAATAATACCGCTATCCAACTCACCGAGAATATAGATCCATATAAGATCCAACTCTCTAATAAATCAAAATAACGAATATTAAATATATGTAAATCAATAATTATTTCAGGATTAAGAGGATAAGCACTATTCATAATA
>JAOTRH010160207.1:0-12880 GCA_034768845.1 Heliamphora exappendiculata
AATAATAAACTATAAATTTATAACTTATAAACTAATGTTAATATATTAACTACTACTAATAAAGTAATAAACTAACAATATATTATAAATTTATAAACTAAATAACTGTAAAAGTAATAAAATTATAAACACATATAACAGATTCAAAAAAAATTCAAAAATAATCAAAATTCAGCCAAGGCTCGAGTCTGCCCCCAATATCTTTAGGGCTTAAGCTTACTCCTTGACACAAAAGGCTAGCTCGGCTCGATTCGAAAATTTAATGCGAGTCTATTAGTCTCGGGCCGAAGTTAATTCTTCTGAGCCACGGTTAAGTTGAACTGGGCCAAAATTACACCCCTAGACACTACCGATTAAACTTTAAGAAGAAGTAATATATTTAAAATATTTAATTGAATAACATTAGCTTACCTTTTTTAAAATTATGTCCCGGCCGCTTAAATTTAAAAGTAGATTACAATTATTCTCTTCCCGAAGGTTAGTAGAGTCGATAAATTTTTGATGTATATTAATCAAAAATATCTCAAATATTAATATTATCTGTTTTGTACATACTTAAGTTATTGGAATTAAATTTTATTTTTTATTTAATCAAAGGCAACATTAAAATTGCTCCTTTATTTAAATAATTATAAAATAAATATTTTTACAATTTAAATTGTTCACTTCACAATAAACGTGACAGTAAATTGTCGATGCAAAAATTAAAATTAATCTCAAGTATTAATAATTAATTAAATTAGAATTAATATTAAAATTATTATATACTCATTAATATTATGGACTCTATACTAAGCGTTTGTTGGAGATGTCTAAAAAATTTAATTTTTAAGAGATTTAATTTTTTCATAAAAATAAAAAATAAAAAAAAATTAAATTGTTTAGAATAAAAATTTAGTATTTTTTTTGCTTTTTTGTATTTTATTAAAATATCTAAAATGCTCTTATTTTTAATTTTTAAATTGTAGCGTTCAGAAAATTAGCACGATTTTTTTTTAATTTTTGTGACTAAGATTGATTTTTTTAAGTAAGATTATTATAGTAATTTTGTTTTAAAAAGTTAAAGTATTTAAGATATGTATTGACTTTTTTCTTAAATTAAGTGATAAAAAAAATTAGTTAATTTTTTTAAAATCAAATAAAACAGCTTAAAATCGACTTTTTAAAATAAAAAAAATGCTTAAAAACTGTTCCAAATAGAGCTGTACGCTATTTGGGATATGGTTTGACCTGTGTTGTGCTGTGCGCTTACTCGTTTTCCTTGTTGAGTCTTTTAATAATATTCAAATAATCATTTCGGAGATCTCACAATTTTGCTTTTGATTCTTGTGTTCACACGGCGCCACTTGTTGAATCCAAGAACCTTCCAGGACTGTTCGTTTCGCTCCCTGCACGTCACCTGGAATTTCCAAACAATATGGCCCGTTTGGCTACTCTTTACTTATTTATTTATTAATTAATTAATTTATTAATAAATAAGTTAAAAAGTATTTAAGTCATTTTATTTGACTACTTGCTTATTTGATTATTCAAATTAATTTATTTAGCTTATAAACCAGTTATTTTGCTTACGAATTTATTTGGCTTATAAACTAGTTTATTTGTTTATTTAGCTACACAAATAAACTTATTTATTTATTTATTTAGTTATCTAAACGAACTTATTTGATTACTCGAACAACATAGCTTATTTTTTAACTTATAAATAAATAAATAAATAAATAATATTAGTCAAATGGGGCCATTACCTAATATTATTTATACGATGTTTATATTTAATAATGCAATAAAAAAATTTGAGTATGACCATAATAGCAAACCATTGTTGGTTTCGAGTGGTTGATTTTGCTTCACTCGGAGTCTGTTATTAAATAAGAGCACCTCATAAATAATATCATATTTTAATCCAAGACTGCTGAATAATTATTAACTAAGTGGGGGAAACAAATGGTGTACTTAATATGTAACCGACCATTTACACTAGTATATTACGATAGAACACTAATTTTGTGTTCTTTTTAAAGTAAATTTGTGTAACTTTTTAATACTAAAAATACCTCTAGGTGACGTTATTGTAAATTTAAAGTAGTGTGTATTTTTTATTTTGTCCAATATATTTATATTTTTTATTAATTTATTTAAAAATTATTATTATTTATAATTTAAAAATTAAATTAAATTTTTTTAATTACTTTAATTTTTATATATATATAAAGCCATAAGAGAGCCCTCTGATATTCACCTCTCTTATCAGAGATCTGATCGTCTCTCTCACTCTCTCACCTGCTATTTTCCCCCTTTTTCATTCAACAATTCACCTGAAAACCAAAAATGAAGCGGCGAAGCAACGCCATTTTCATTCAGGCGACTCTTCTCCTTCTGCTTCTTTTCTGGCAAACAAAGTCGATCGCAGCACAAGAAGTTGGTAATGCCTAAACACCTGAAACATTTGATTGTTGATTTCGATTGATTTTCTTCTCCTTTTTTAGTTTTTTTGTTTTATTCCTTAGCAATCAGTATATATTATCGGTATGCGTGTGTGTGTGTGTGTGTGTGTGTGTGATGTGTGAATTCATTGGCGCAGAGGATGACCGAGAATTTGATTGTTGATTTCGATTTATTTTCTTCTCTTTTTTTTAGTGTTCGCTTTTGTTCTTTAGCAATCAATATAAATTCATGCGTATATATGTGTGTGTGTGTGTGTGTGCGCGCGCGCGCGCGCGTGAGAGATGCTTGAATTGATTAGTGCAGAGGATGAGAGAGAATTTGATTGTTGATTTCCATGGATTTTCTTCGCTCATTTCTTTTTTAGTGTTCGCTTTTGTTCCTTGGCAATTAACATAGATGTATGCGTATGTATATATATATATATATATGATGTGTGAATTGATTGGCGCAGAGGATGAGAGAGAATTTGATTATGTGGATGGGAGCGAGAAAGGGCCTGGGCGATGGGGGGAGCTAAAGAAAGAATGGGAGGCTTGTAAGAACGGAGAAATGCAGTCTCCGATCGATATGTCGAATCGGAGGGTGAGAATCAGCCGGAAGTCGAGGGAGGTGAAGAGGAATTACAAGCCCTCCAATGCAACTGTCATAAACAGAGGCCATGATATATCGGTGAGCAAATTATATATATGTATATATCTAATAAAACAGTTCACGTGTTTCAAGTTTTTAACATATTCTGTTTTTTTATATATATATTAAAAACACCCTGCTCAGATTGATTGTTCATACGATTAGAATTTTACCATTTTATAAATGGAAAACTCTACTTGCACAGATAAGGGTTACAGAAGGAATCACAGATTGCTTATTTGGATGGTCAGGTGGGGATCTGCTCTGTCAACTCAGCTCATTGAAAAAAAAAAAGAAAAGAAAAGAAAACAAATCTGAAACAGCACCGCCCGACCCCCCCTTCCCCACGCCACATCCTCGCCGTCGCCCCCTCCGGTGGCCGTCACCGCCGCCTCCGGGGTGTGACGGGGCGTTACTTAATTTTTTAGAATTTTTTTTTTAAATGGGCTGAGTTGGTAGAGCTGAGTTGGTAGAGCAGAACCCTACCAGGCGATCCAAATAAGCAATCTGTGATTGCTTCTGTAACCCTTATCTGTGCAAGTAGAGTTTTCCTTTATAAATATGTTCTCCTTTTGACTCTGCTCTCACTTTAATTAAAATTAGCTTTTATTCCTACTCTGTTACTCAACTATTCAGTTAGAAAAAAAAATATGTGCAGAGACACGAATCACCGAACAAAACACATATATGAGTCAATTGTAAAAACTTTTACCAACTCTTTTTAGTAAGAATTTTCATTATTATTTTATATTTTCATTTTGGACAATGATTCGCTTCTGTACAACGTAGCATAATTAGTTCTTTTATTATCGTTAGTCTTTTTTATATCAATGGCTACTCTACTATTTAACTCTTTTATTATTTTCGTTGGTCCTTTTGATATAATATTTTCAACGAGTTAATTGCCCAGCTAGTAAAAATGAAATTGTCCCTAAAGAACAAAAAAAAATATAACTCTTACATATATGTGGTGTTTGGGAATGATAGTTTTTAACTTTCTGTTACTAATTTTAGTTAGAAGCTATAAAATTTTCCAAACACTCATAATTTTTTATATAATTTATAAATTTTTTTTTATTTCAATTACAAATTATAATATTTGCCAAACAATTACAATGTCACTAGAAAAACTGGTAAATTTAAAATTAATATTACAATTTTAAGTTTCGTTCATTCATGTTCTTCCAGTGTCTCTCTCGCTTGCCAAATTTATTTTAAATCTCTCGTTCAAATAAATTTATTTCAAAGTTGATTGGCAAGCCACTTTTTTGAGCTTTTGATTAAAATTCAAAAAAATTTAACATAGTTTATTTGGCAAAATATAGAAAAACAGTTTTAAAAAAACTAATAAGTCAAATCAAAATAATAATTTTTAGAATGTTTTATTAAAATTTTCAGTGCATTCTAGAATCAATAATATTTATAGTTGATAACTTATTTAAAATCATAATCTATATAATTTAATTATATAATAGGGCAGTATTGTTTAATTTGAAAAATAAAAAGTAAAAAATTTACCTTTTTACCTAATTATTTACTTTAGAAAAATTAGTTTAAAAGCTAATTTATTAAATAACCTACTTTAGACTATTTAATTTATTTTAAATAAAAACACAAAAATTAAAATATTAAAAAAAGTAATCTAAGTTGCCAACTAGGTTCTTTAAATTCCCCTCCCTCTAAGATAAATTCAGTTGTCATTTTTCGTTTTTCTTTCATTCTCTCTACCAACATTGTTTTACACCCGCTGTTAAATTATAATCATTAGTCTTCGTTTAGTTACGTGTATCATTTTTTATTTTTTATTTATAATAAATAAAAATAAAAACATATTTAACGTATATATATTTAAAATTTAGTAATTAGAAATTGCAAATAATGTGGTGGTCGAAATAGGTAATTGGAGGTGGCGATTGAATTAGTTATGGTCAAAAGTAGTAACTAGAAGTGTTAGCTGGCGATAATTGTAAGAAGTAGTAATAGTCGTCAAAAATATTAGTCGGAGGTTGTGGTCGTAGGCGATAGCCGTGTTTGGTGGTTAGATATGGTGACCGAAAACAATAGTTGGTGATCAAATGAGGGGGCCGAATGTAATAGTTGGAAGCGGTGGTCGAAAATAGTAAAAGAAAAAAGTATAATGAAATTTTTTTTATAAAACTAGTAAAAATATATTTTTTAATTTACAAAAATTTAGTAAATTTTAAAAATTATTTATAATTTTTTGAAAAAAATAATCTTCGAACATGTTTTTGTTTTTAGTTTACAAAGATTTAAAAACAAAAAATATAAATATTACCAAACATGGTCTTAGTTTTTGCCTTAATTAAACACAAAAGGACCAAATTGAACCACCATTTTATTTTACAAAATTTGTATGTTGCTAAATAGAATCACATGAAATATTCTATTTCTATCTAAACCTTATAAAGGCCTTGTTTGGGTAATATAGTTTTTTGACTTATTTAGTTTATAAGTCAAAAATAAGTTACGTCACCCAAACGAACCAAATAAGTCAAATTTCAAGCCAACAAACAAACGAACCAAGTTTATTTAAACAAATAAGTCAAAATAAATCAAATAAGTTAAAAATCACTCAAACTAACTAAACTTAAACAAAGTGACTTATTTGTATCACCCAAATGAATCAATTTATTTGTGTTTTAATTTATTTACTTATAAACAAATAAATAATAAGCTACCCACCCAAACAAGCCCAAAGTCTATATTTTTTAAAATTAATGGGATCTATTGACCCATACTATATTACACAGAGCTGGTTCCACCGCTGCTGTCTACGATAATAGTACCAATAATTAATGTAATTCTAAGTAATAAAATAATTTTATTCTTTATGTAGTTAGATGCCAAACATAATTACTGCGAGTTTTCTTCATGCATGCTGTTATGAGCCTATTGGAATATGGGTAATTCTATGTATGCATGTAAATGTGTGTGTGTGTGTGGGCTATATGCATAACTGATCGTATACATGTGGATATTGTATATAAATACTAATAAATATATTAGTTTATAATTAAAATAAATAAAAAATAACATATAATAAAAATTATAAAAAATTTAAAAAAATTATAATTTATCATTAAAATTAATATTAAAAAAATTAAAATTTAAGAACAAAAATCTTACCAAACACACCAATATTAATTATATAGGTCATATACACCCATGAAGTTATAATAACTAGCCATGGATGCGTAGAGATGCCTCCCATGACCTAATTAAATGAATTTATATATGTATATGTTTCCAGCTGTCTTCTTATGGTTTATACCAGGTGGACACCTGTAACAGCTAATGTGCCATCAAAGGAAAATATTATTAGATACTTTTGAAAAATTATTGCTGGTCATTGTTTAAGCATTATTTTGATAAATAAAAAATTTTAATATATTAAATGGGTAGCAAATTATAAACTATTCTCAAAATATCCTATAGACGATACCATGTCTGAGTAAATAAAATTTTAGATGCATACAAATGAGTTATTTTAGGCCCCATTTGAATTGTTATTGCTTATTTACTAATTGACTTATTTGTTTATTAACAAATAAATTAAAAAGTATTTAAATCACTTCGTTTGGCTAATTTATTTATTTATTTATTTACTTATTTAGTTATCAAAACGAACTTATTTGCTTATTTGGCTACCTAAACAAATTTATTTGGCTTATAAGCCAGCTTATTTGCTTATTTAGTTACCCAAACGAGCTTATTTGCTGATTTGCTTATTTATTTATTTGTTTATTTGCTTATTTGACTACCTCTACTACAAATTTGTTTATTTGCTTATTTATTTTTGACTTATTTAACTACTCAAAGGACATAATTTATTTTTTAATTTATAAATTAATAAGCAAATAAGAAAAATTATCCAAACGGAACCCTAATCTCCCACCTACTTAACAACTCTAAATCAATGTTGTCCCAGTCAATGTGATTACTGCTGCATTATTGCTACATTATTTGCTATATTATTAGACGTGAGCACTAGATTAATAATATTATATAATATTTTGAAATTATTAAATATTCATTTTTAACTTGTAAGTAATTATACTTATTTTTTACTTATTTAATAAAAATAGATTAATATTATTACACCAAAAGTATTTTTATTTCATAATGAAGTAAGAATGCTCCATAAATAATATAGGATGATGTGCTTTCAGACTACTAAATAATTACTCTTTGAAAGAGTCAATCTATGATTTATTTTATTATTTTTATTCTGATTAGACTAGTCCAGCTCACTGGTGACATCTTGTTAGTTGTTCTTCATTAATTATTTTTTTGAAAATGATTGAATTAAGGAGCTGACTGACTACCTATAATATTGCAGATTCAATGGGCACTTCGAGAGGCTGGATCAATTAAGATCAACGGCACTGAGTACTTCCTCCAACAAGGTCACTGGCACTCCCCTTCTGAGCATTCCATTAATGGCAGGAGGTCACTCTCTTTCTCTCCCTCTCTTTTTCCACCTTTGAATTTTTCCGTTTTTAACATTAATAATAACAATAATAATAATAATAATAATCATCATCATCAGTTAAAGCAAAGGAAAAAAAAAAGTCGTTTGAATCGATCGACCACAAAAATTAAAATATTAAATAATTATTTTTTTCTGCACACTTAAATACTGGGGTGGGGCATATCTAACATGTATCCAGATGAATCACGCGCTCTTTCTCAATTTTTTAAATTTATATTTTTATCTATAAAAATATTTTTATAAAAAAATAGTTGTTGCAAAATTGTGTTGGCATCTCTCCTAAATTATAAAAGTACTGAACTATTTTTAATTTCTGCACAAAAAACTTGCAGTTAGAAATCTTAAAATATTATTCTTTTATAATATTTTGGTTTTGATATATATGATTTATGTGTTGAATATTTAATTGTGCTAAAATTGGATTTTTAAATTTATTTTGATTTTTTTTGCTAAATTTAAAGTCTTAATTTCTTATAATCAAGGTGGTAGATAATCTAAAATTTTAATAATTTACTTTCTTGAGTTTTGAAATGATATTTTAGAAAAACTAAATACTATATAAATATTTTAAAAATTAAAATTAAAAATGCATTACTTTAGCAAAAAAGAGATTACTATTAGTTTTAAAATAAAAAACACGTATAGCAACTCAGTTTTAAGTTAAATTTGTTATTTAATTTTTTTTATGTCTAAAAAAACTTATTTGGTCAGAAAGTAACTTTAAACAACCACTACAAATACAAAATATAATTTCTTGATTATTATTTTTTTTAAAATTTTAAGCAAAAATAGTAAAAATTAATTTAAGATAGAGTTAAATGAGACCAAAATAGTGAAAAAAAATTAATACCCCTTCTAAGTCAAAATTTTAGATCCGCCTCTCTTAAATACATATGGCATTTTAATAAAATGACAGAATTGCACTTCTTGATGTATTACAAGTCATTTCTACTAACGAAGAACTATATTGTTATTTTGATTAAAAAGAATTAAAAATGTAAAAAAAAATTATCGAACAACTTAAATTGTTAGATAAAAAAGCTAAGGTAACAAATGACTTATCTTCCTTTTTTTTACTTAAAAAATTTAAAAGTCAAAAAAAAGAAAAAACAAACTATCATATATGCTTGAGGCGTTGTTCTTTGAAATAGCTTTCTCTTAAGCGGTTTTTTCTTTTTAATTTTTTTGGATTATTCTATTTTTAAGTCTAAAATTTTATTTATTTTAATATGAGGTCAATTTAAAAATATATTTGTTTAAGCTAAATAAAATTCACAATAGACAAGAAAGAAAGTCACTTAAAGGTCTTAGCGGATTTTCTTCCATTTTATTTGAATTTTATTTTGTTTTTGCTAGATTTTTTTTAAAATTTTTTTTCTTTTCACGGGTATATCCATTTGAATTTAGCATGAAAAAAAAATCCCTTGACACGGAAAAAGAAATTTAAAAAAAAAACGATCTTAAATGGAAACAGGGGACTTTCGTCAATCTATGCCTCTGTTCAGTCTAAAAAGTTTAATGACTTTTTTTAGATTTTGTTTTTTATTCTAAATTTTTAAAATTTTGGTTTAAAATTTTTAATTTTTCAATTCCTCAGAGAATTTTAAAAAGTATGGCTGTTTATCCCAAAGTTGCAAAAAATCATTAAAGACGAAAAAAAATCAAAAAGCTTGTTAAGTTGATTTTTTCTCAATTTTTTATATTTTTTCAATTGTTTTAATTTTTTAAAATTTCATGATGAGATAAATTGAAAAAATACACTCATTTATCTCAAATTAAGAGAAATTTATAGATTAGTCATTTTTTAGACTATCATAAGAGATTTAGCCACATAAGTTTTTTTTAAAGAGATTTAGTCATTTCTGATTTGAAATAATTTTTTTATGTTTAATATATCTTCATCTAAAACATGATTCTTTTTATTTTCAAAATACAAGTAATTGATTGTGTGGGCTGTCAACCGAAATTTTAGGTGTTTCAAATTCATAAAAGTAATATCGAAGCCAATCTCATAAAAAAATTAGCATTTTAGGATTTTTAATTCCTAAATTTTAGGAATTTCAATTTCCTTTCAATTTTTACTTTTCTCTCTATCTCTCTCTAAGGAAAGTTTCATGCTTGAACAAATTTTCTAAAGTAAGAATATTCGGCGAGGGCCTCCTGGAGGTGAAAATCTCCGATGACACGAGCTGGTTCCCTTACTCGAACTGGCAGGGGCACCGGTCGGTGATTTGGATCTCACGAGTCGTTTGGAAAACGTTTCGAGTGGAGATGGGGGAGGTGAGGTGGTTCGTAATGGGGGACGAAAACACAGTTTTCGCGCCGAACAGCCTCATAAGGGTTCTGTTAAGATTCGATTAATTTTTTTATACATATTCTCTATATGATCAGTGTGTAACTGATACAATTATCCGTTGTAAATTCTGTGTTGAACAATTTTCAAGCACTTATCTGTTGAACACTGATACAATTACCAGTTGCATGTTATTACCAAATGCACACAATTCATCTAAACCACCGATACATTTTATCAATTTAAAACTATATTATACGAAGATATTGCAACAGATACTTAATACTGATAAATGTATCAGTTGCATAGGCGTAGTGAACTGGAGTATATTTGTATTATATTTAATACTAATAAATGTATCAGTGGCATATACTGATAAATGTATCAGTGATCACATTTGGTTGCAAAGAATTGAAACATATATCAAAATTAATGATTTTATGAATTTGAAAATGTATCAAATTTATGTGTATAGTGAAATAATTTTGAAAATATTTTGTATGTATGTGTTATGACAGCGAGTAATTTTGCCCAGCAAAGTGAGAAGTTGCTTGATTTAAGAGATACACTATTTTTGAAAGAATGTGCAAAAATAGAATATTAAGGGCGTTTTCGTCAATTAGTTATTGTATAGAACTAAATCTGTTGAAAAAAAATTTATAAGACTAAAACTCTATTATAAGTTGATAATAGTACATTTGTTTAAATTTTTTTTAAATTAATGCTAAAAAATTCACGTATGTATACAAAAGTAAACCAATCACACGCTAAACCTTTAATTTATGTGAATAGGTACGACTTGGAGCTGCACTTGGTTCACTTGAGCCCGGACCCAAACGTGAAGAACAAGATTGCAGTGATAGGGCTTCTCTACAAGAGTGGTCCACCCGATCCTTTTCTCTCCCAGGTATATACAAAATTAAGGTCATGTTTGAGTTATCTAAAAATTTTATTTTTTTTATTAAAAAATTAACTTTTAAACTATACTATTTGATTTTGTTAAGAAGTTAACTAACTTCTTTTCATTTAATTTTAAAAAAAAAATCCTACACACATCTTTAACATATTAATTTTTAATAAAAAGAAACTAAAAAGATATTCAAAACACTCTAATTTTGTTTTTCTCCTCTTTTTAAAAGACATCCAAAACCTCGTAAAGCAGGTGTGTCAACCTTAGTAACATAAGTTGCTGATCTATGATGCCTTTTAGTTTTGACAAATTTTCAATATTCGTTCACTATCTAATAACTGTCAAAATTCGGTAGGATCTGGCTTGTTTCCGTTCCCTCCAGTTTCTAATGGAACTGATTAGTTCATTCGGATCATTTTTTAATTTAAAATTGATCTATTTTAATAATTTAAATTATTTATTTTATTATTTTTAATATATATATATATATGTATATATTATTGAAAATGATCAAATTGATCGAATATTAATATCTGTCTTAACAAATTACATTTATATTAAAGAAATGAATAATAAAATAGACATCACAATTTATTTTTATTAATACAAATGTGATTTGTTAAGGCAGTTAACGATATCCTATTAATTTGATTTTTTATAGTAATAATAATATGTAAATTAAAAATAATAAAATAAACAATTTAAAATATCAAAATTAGTCCATTTTAAATAATAAAAAAAATCTAATTAGTGCGGTCCAGTCCCTCAATTCGGTAAGTGAGAAGTCAATAATGGCGTTTACCTATTTTCCTTCTGGCTTCTCCATATGTTGACATAAATTAATATATTTTAGGAGACCAGAAGTTTTGGATAATGGTTGTGATTCTTGTGACTGGATTAGCTCGGAACGGGACAGCACGTTATAATCTCGATTGCTAATGGATTCAGTTTTTAAATATATATTTTTAAGATGGGGAAAATATACATATAAGATCAAAATATACAGCCTATTGAGGTTGTTATACATGTAGGAAATGAAGTCGAACTGTTATGAACTGATATATGTGGCTATGTGATCGGGTATAATATGTATTTGTAAGTAAATAAATAATATAATTTTAAAAAATATATAATTATGTAATTATTATTCAATTATTAGTTACGGATATCGAATTAATTTTATTTTATATATGGATAACAACTTTAACATGACTCTACATAATAAATCAGTGTGCACGCACCTAATCTTCCTGCCTCTACACAATTATTTTCATATGATCATGTAGAAATTTCTTTCCATGAATGAAATTTTTTTGTTACATTCATGCCAAGCGAATAAATATAGGTCTATATGGCTCTTTTTCTTTTTCTTTGGGATCCAATCATTTTTGTTTGGGATAACTTTTAAAAATAGTTTTTTTTTTTTTGTATTTTTGTATTTTTGCTTTTTATTAAAATATTTAATATTTTTTTATTTTTTACTTTTAAGTTATAATGCTTAGGATACTACCACATTTTTAATTGTTGTGAATGGAGTTAAATTTTTTAATTTATAGTATTATAATTATTTTATTAAAAAATAATTAGTGTTATTGCGAACATTATGGCTTAAAAATTATAAGTGCACTTGTTAGTTAACTTTTTTGAAATGTTGAACATTAATATGGCTTAAATATTGCCTTTTAAAAAAAATATATAAAATAGCCAACTTTTATGCAATTCCAAACTTGAGCTCCTTCCAACACATGAGGTGTTTGTAGTGCTTAAATTATAGCTTTTAATTTATAGTTAAGAAAAACAAAATATAAAAATCATAGGAGTTCATTTATAATTTTTTGTTTGTGTAGCTTCCCGTTCGAAATCAACAAAAAACAAATTTCACCATATTAAGGTATAAATTTATAATTTTTACAAATATTCGCAATGTAACTTTTACTTTAAATTTTAATCATATTTTTAATAATTTTTAATCTCTAAATTTCAATTATAATAAGCAGTGGTGGCCCATATATTAGCCCAATTAGGCGATCGCCTAAGGCCCCAACTTTTAATAAGACCTTCAAATTTGTAAAATTTTTTATGATAT
>JAOTRH010160239.1:0-12878 GCA_034768845.1 Heliamphora exappendiculata
ATATTTTGTAATGAAAAATAAAATTAAGTTTTTTTAATTAATTAATTTTAATTAAATAAAAAAACTTTAGATATTTTTTTTAACAAAATATCACGTTTAAGATAATTTTTTATATCAGATATCTTGAAAAAACGTGAAAATTAATTCTGAATTTTGAATTAATTAAATGAAAAAATATTTAATCAAAATAAATTATTATTTTAAAAAAAATGTGAAATAGAAAATAAAATAAAAAAATACCTTTAATCATTACCTTAGCTAAAAACCTGGAGAAAAATTGTGTATTTATTAAATTTTATTTATTATGCATTTAAACACAAAAAGATGGTTTGATAAACCAGAATCTTTGGAATCGTGTGCACAAAAAGATATTTGATTCTTTCAGATCGAGTGGCTTTCGAAATTAATAAATTTATTCTAATTAAACGAATTTTTATAACTATAAAAAATATTTTAAAAATTTAAGTGGGAGAGAGAATTTATTCATAGATAAATCCCGGGGTCTCCATCACCAGTTTGTAGGCGATGCAACTAAATCTTGCGTGTTGGCAGTAAGGCCTTCTTCTCCATCGGACAGATTAATTGTGGTATCGCTAGTACAAATCTCATTTAGAGATAATTCTGGATAATTGTTAGTGTGGATCACTTCTCCATCTGAATGGTTCATTGTGAAGCGATTAATTTGTGATTAGGTGATGGTTAATACTTAGCTGTATATAATAGTATCCTCTCTATCTGAGTCACTGCTATTATATACTGGATCAAAACTATATCAGTTATTTAATTTTACTTAGCAGGGTCAGTTGCCTAGATAGTAAAATTAAAAGGAATTAGCCTGTCTGGACTTATGAAGAATAGTAGACGTTCTCCCATCGATGCATGCTATTCTCAGATTACCATGCTGCTAGCAAATTAATACCCAAAGGAAACAAACTAATTGGACTGAATTTTGTTGACTAAAAATGTAACTTGGATATAGTTTTAACTACAAATGGTATACCTTTAATACCAGAAAATGTGTTTATTTCTGAAAAAAATTCTCCTATAGGCCAAAAGGCATGAAGAAGAAAAAGGTTCAAAAATAGGAAGACACAATTTTCAGGGTAGTTAGTGGGCCATAGATTGGTGTGAAAAAGTCGAAAGGCAGATGTTTTCTCTACAACCAAACCCAGCACTGGAAAAAGCGATGTTCAATATTTCTCAGAAGGCATAACAAACAGGGTAATTTTTGTTCACTAGTTGTAGAAATATTTTTAGCGGTGTTATTTATCGATACCTGGTGTGTAGATATGAGAGCCACTATTCATGTCTGTAATTTATTGTAGGGGTTTCAAAAAATTCGATAACTTAGTGATAGGGAGATTTACCTACATATGGGCAATAATACAATGGTAACAGCAGTTGCAGTAGGAGATGTCACTCTTAGTTTTGGTAGAGACCGAGTTTTAATATTGAGAGATTATCTTTATGTACCTACCATTAGAAGGAACTTAGTTTCCATTTCTGGATTGGCTAAAAAAGAATATTTGATTTATTTCAATAATTCTGTGGTTATTATGGATAATAAACAAGTTATCTGTTATGGTACATTGATGGATGATCTTTATATTATTACTCCAATCTCTCATACACTGTAACTGACTGAAATGAATAACACATTTAATTTATCATATAAGAGAAAGTTTCATTCTTTAATGAACCAAACATTTGTTTGGCACTTACGCATAGGTTATATTAATCTAAAAAGGATAAACAGACTGGTAGCAAATTGACTTTTGAGTTCATTGAAAGTGGAGGCACTTCCAGTATGTGAATCTTACTTAGAAGGCAAAATAACTAAGATGCCCTTTTCGGCAAAAGACTATAGAGCTAAAGAACCGTTGAAGATGGTTCACTCTGATGTGTGTGGTCCTATGACAATCTAGGCTAGAGATAGCTTTGAGTATTTCATCAGTTTCATTAATATCTACTCAATGTATGGATACATTTACCTGATACACTGTAAGCCTGATTGATTTAAGAAATTCAAAGAATTCAAGATAGAGGCGAAGAAGCGTTTGGGTAAAAGTATTAAATCACTACGATCTAACCATGGTGGGGAATACCTCTTTGGAGAGTTTAAGGACTACTTGTCATCAGAGGGGATTACATTCCAGTTGACTGCACCTGGCACTTCGGAGTAGAATGGTGTAGCAAAAAGAAGGAATAAGACTCTTATGGAAATGATAAGGTCCATGATGAGTTATTTAGGTTTACCCGATTCGTTTTGGATACTCGCTTTAGGGACATCGGCTTATGTTCTAAACTTCGTAACTTCTAAGTCAGTACCTTCAACTCCCACGAAATTGTGGATCGGGCGTAAGCCTAGTCTGAAACACATTCGAATTTGGGGGTGTCCAGCACATATGCTGAAAGGGAACGCGGGTAAATTAGAACCAAGAACAGAAGTCCATTTCTTTATAAAGTATCCTAAGGGAACGAAGAGTGGTCTATTTGATAATCCTAAGGATCATAAGGTCATTGTTAGCACCGATGCCCGATTCTTAGAAGAGAATTATATTATGGATCACAGGCCCAAAAGTAATATTATTATGAAAGAACTGAGAGAAAATACTAGTAGAACGAAAGAACAAGTCACGGATATCTCATTATCTTGTCGTAGTGGGAGAATTATTGGGACAAGTGCAAATCAAGAATAGAGTACTGATGCATAGGATTCTGATTCTGCATAGCATATTACTGCTAGTACACAGACATATAGTGGGAGGGTTGTTCATCAACCTGACCGGTATATGTTCTTGAAAGTGTCTTTTGACAGGATTCCGACAAAACTAGATACTGAGTCATGTAACTATAATGAAGCAGTTCAAGATAAAGATACAGATCTTTGGTAAAGAGTTATGAATTCAGAGATGGAATCTATGTATTCCAATCAAGTCTAGGAACTTGTAGAACCACCCAAAGGGATAAAATCTATTGGATGCAAGTAGATCTACAAGAGGAAGAGAGGAGCATACGGGAAGGTCGAAACCTTCAAAGTTAGGCTTGTTGGTAATGGGTTCACTCAGAAAGACGGGATCGATTATAAGAAAACATTTTCGTCAGTAGCCATGCTTAAGTCTATCCGAATTCTCTTTTCCATTGCCGTTCATTTTGATTACGAAATCTGGCAAATGGACGTCAGGACAGCTTTCCTTAACAGAAGTCTTGATGAGTGCATCTATATGATATAACTAGACGGATTCATTGCAAAGGGCCAGGAACACATGTTGTGTATGCTTAAGAGATTCTATTTATGGACTTAAGTAGGCATCGAGGTCTTGGAACACTCGATTTGATCAAGTCATTAAGTCTTATAATTTTGATCAAAGTCCAGATTAGTCCTGTGTTTACAAGAAGCGTGACGAAAATGTGGTGATCTTTCTAAAACTTTATGTAGATGATTTTTGCTCATCGAAAATGATATGGGGGCATTATCTACGGTTAAAGTATAGTTATCTAGGCAGTTCGATATGAAGGACTTGAGAGAAGCCAGTCACATCCTTGGGATCAAGCTTGTGCGAGATCAGAAACAAAGGATGTTGGGCTTATCATAAGATAAGTATATCGATTATATCCTTGCTCATTTTTACATGCAGGATTCCAAGAAAGGGTTTCTCCCATTCAGGCATGAAATCACTCTATCTAAGGATCAGTGTCCTAAGACACTTGATGAGATAGAGAAGATGAAGGCGGTTCCTTATGCTTCGGCAGTAGGAAGTCTCATGTATGCTATGCTTTGCATTAGACCCAACATCTACTTTGCCATTGGCATGGATTGCAGATATTAGTCTAACACAGGGCAGGAGCATTGAGCATAAGTAGCACCTAATATGAGAAATTGTACAGAGATGTGATGTTGCTGTGATCAAGATTGAATCAGGAGACAACCTTACAAATCCTTTTACAAAGAGCTTACCAGTTTAGACTTTTGATAGTCATGTAGAGGGCATGGAAGTCAGATGTATGGCAGCATGGTTTTGAGTATAAGTCAGAGATTGTTAGGGTTGGTATACTGAAAACTTTGTTTTTAGTATTTAATTTAATTTTAATAAAATTAATTTTTCATTTTATGAGAATCTTTACGAGCAATGTATTGGTATACTGAGGTGTTTTAGTCTCCCTTAGAGAGTCATCTGTTTCAATCCCTATTCGCCTTTGATTCAGTATCCTAATTACATCAGGCTTTCTTAATACTATCTGATATATACTGATATGTCATATCAGTCTCGTATACATCAAAAAATCAACATAAAGCAATCTTGGGAGAGAGAAATCGCTAGACCACCACTAGCCACCGCCGATGTCGCCTTACCACCGCCTTTAGGCTGCTCCTGGTGCCTCATCCGAGCTCCATTTTTGACGAACATTATATCGTTGGAAAGATCTCGAAATATAGAATTTTTCTATCAAAAACTTTGCTGGAAAATTGCCTGAAAAATAGTTGAAAAGATTGTCTGAACAAGAAAAATTGCTGTTGGTCGCAACAACACTGCCCAGCCAACTTCCTGGGGCTTTTTCAACCTCTTTCCGAACTTGATTTTTGACGTACTTTATATCAAAAGAAATATCTCAAAAAGTACTATCATTCTGTCAAACAAATGCTCAAAAATAGCCCAAAAAACTATCAAAAAACTGTCTAGAAGCTGCTGTCGTCGGGCGCTGCAACCGGCGTCCTGTTTAGGTTGTGATTTTGATCTAGTTTTTTTTTTTTTTGACAGTATTTTGAGATATGTTTTACTGTTATTTAATGTTTAAATTTTTTTTCAAAAAATAGTCTAAAAAATGGCATGAAAAATCATAAAAACCCTCGCCAAATCACTGCCGGCAAAGCCGTCGAAACCGGGCTATTTTGTTGATTTTTCATGGGGGTTGACCGTGATAAATCAAATGTGAGCCTTCAAAAAAATTGTTTAAAACCATTTAAAAACTTACCGCGATTTGTGGCCCATAAAAATTCGAATCATCGCCAGTGCCGCCTTCGTTCTTCGTGTTCTTGGACATACTCAACATGTTCTTAAATAATCTAAACAGATATTTTAAAAATAAAAATTAGCTATTACATCGATCCTATGTCCTGAAGGCTCACATTTGATTTATCACGGTCAACCCCCATGATTAAAAATAATCATCATCATTCACACCATTCAATCAAGTATGAAAATTAAATGACGATCTTAAAATCGGGATTAGAACGTCTGCAAAATAAAGTTAGCAATAGTTCTAAAACTACCCGACCCCGATAATCAAAAATAAAAAATAAAACGGCTCTGATACCAATTGTTGGAGGTAAGACTACCAAGATCTTTGTTTTTGCAAACGATTAACGAAAAAAATTAACTGGACGGGCAATCGCCAAAACAGGCTCCAGGTAAAATTTTTGATGATAAATGATCAAAATAAAAATCGTGCATCCGAATTTAATTAAAATAATACTTATTTATCAGTCGAATCTTCAAGTACGATTTGAATTTGAGTTGAAACTTCTGTCAGATTTTCTACTATATTCTTTTATGCGATTCCCGGATATAGTGTGGGCTATAATCATTTGAGAACTCGTACCGGCAGTACCAAGATAGCTTTAGTCTTTGAAGACAAGTTATGAAACTGGTTCAACCTACTCGCATATTTATAGAGCTACAGTAAGGACTTGAGGAGTAATTATGAGTAAGACTTCAAGTGAAACATAGAAACATATCAACAGCTTTTGTAATTAAGCAAACCTCATAGCGATATCTGTAATTTTGGAAAACTAGCAGCGTTTTCTGCAATTTCTATAAGATACTGAATTACATTTCACACAACTAAATAACTATAATTGTACTATGACCTATAATCTCAAGACCATATAGCATTGAGCTCATGTTATTAAATGCTTACCATTTCTCCCCACGTTAAGATTCTCGATACCTGCTAATTAAATTTAATTACTGACAATTTAATTTAATTGGCGTCTAGATATTCTTTTAGCCATTTTGCTTAACTTATTTGACCACCGAATAATTAAATCCACCTGCAGGATTTGGTCCGGTCAAAACATATAAGTTTTCTTAATGGGGTATCGTCAATCCCAATCTTTCGGGACGTGGATTCTGTCAATAATTAATATTTTTCATATAACTAATACCTATATCCAACTCACTAGGAATGTAGACCTATATAAGATAGCGCCCTCTAATGAATCAAAATAACGAATATTAAATATACGCAAATCAATAATTATTTCAAACTTAAGAGGATAAGTACTATTAATAATAACCTTGTGGTGCGAATTAATTTATTTAGTCAGTATAAAATTAATTACCTCAAATGTCCCGTTCAATACACACAGTGTACTGGCACAAAGAGTCGAAATAATAGAAGATACTATTATCTATTCCTCGTAATGAAGACAAGCCTACTAAAATTCTATGCCACAGTCGTACCGATGGTATGCCCATTTTCATCTAAACTGTGAACATAAAACTTATATTCTGTAAGAAACTAAAATCTGATCTTCTATGCGTAAGCCGTACTCTATACACCAGAGTAAATGTTATACAGAATATTGGACATCCATACATAAAAAAGAAATGATATGCATACATTGCCTATAAAGGTTCTCATAAAATAAAAAATTAATTTTATTAAAATAAAATTAAATACTAAAAATATAATTTTTAGTATACCAACCCTAACACTAGTGATCCTTGATTTCATCTGAGAATGTATGTCGGTATCTTCCCTCATGGGGATCGATGACCAGTTGAAAACTCAGCTATTCCACCGATCTCTTTTAGGGGTAGCCTAGAAGTGGTTTCTTTCTCTCGATGTTGCTAAGACCAGAACATGGAAAGATATTGCCACAGCATTCGTCAGCCAGTATAGCTACATCGTCCAGCTGGACGTCACCACTCGAGAACTTGAAATCACTCGACAGGAAGGCCAGGAGTCATTTGTGGATTTCCTGACCCGATGGAGAGGAAATGCAGCCAAAATGACAAATCGACAGACAAAAAAAGTGCAAGTAAGGATTGTGGTAAAGAATTTACAATCCTCTCTGAAACGCTATCTGATCACACAATTGCTCTCTACTTTTGAGCAGTTGTTCGATGCCGGGGTTCAAATTGAAGATGCAATCTAGTTGGGAGATATAGAGAAAGTTGAGCTGAGTCAGAAGCATAGAAGACCTTACCTTACTAACAATCCGAATTAGAATCAGTATACCCCCTCCGCAAATCTTATTTCCCGGTTAAGTGAAGTGAACCTTTTGAAACCTCAATTCGAACTGCCAAACTCTTCATCTTCTGCATCACCCAAAAATAACTAACCACCGTAGCAAAGAATGCTAAGGAGAGCCTTCACTCCCCTCAATATACCTTTGTCTACAGCCCTGAATCGACTTGTCGAGAAGGGGCCGATAAAACTTTTGGATCCAATGCTGCTACCAAATCCCCTGTCGCTAAGATTCAACCCTTCCAAGTACTGTGCATTCCATCAGAGCATGGACATTTGACCAATAACTGCTTATGACTCTGTCACAAAGTCCAAGATCTCATTGACAACAAAGTCATTTCGCCTCCATCTGCTATTTAGAAGCGAAATGTCACAACCAATCAACTGTCGAATCATGTTAGGTAGGCCGGTGTGAACTGTATTTTTCTGAGGTAGTCAGAAGATCCTAGCTGTTATATTTGTCCGGTATATTTGCTGCACTTGTATGTTCCAGTTGCTAAGGAACAACTATCTTGTTTAATGATTATGATTGGAAATGGTTAGGACATAGAAGAATGGAATGACGCAGCCTAGGATAGATATGAAACAATGGTTCAGGCAGATAACCAAGAGGAACATAATGACGATGATGACTGACCGTTAAACTACCCAGTATGACCATATGGATTCGGTCATGCTCTAGATGATGTTACTCTTCCTCAGCTTTTGAAGAGGAAGTATATGTTGACAAAATGCAGCCCTACTGGTTAGTTCGAACGGTGTTGAAATCAGACGAGGATGAGTGGATTGAGTTTTAGGCTGCCCGGGAACAATAAGTGAGTTACATAGGAGAAGACATCTGGGGGTTAGATGACGTCAACAATACATGGGCGATTGAGGACGAGAAAGAAAGGGAAGGAAGATCAGAGTGCACCAATCTGGATGATTTAATGGGAATTTGAGAGTTCCTCGTACATCGCTGAGGTCAAGCAGACTAAAAATGCCATACTGGGTATACGAAATCCTGAGGAGGGTGTTAAGCACTTGACCAGGAGTTGACGCTACTTTAAGTCGACTCAGCTAGACAAAGGGCAAGCAAGCAGGAAAGGAAAAGAGAAGGAACAGGAAGAAGAAGACGATACTGTGCTAAGACAGTTAAAAAAGACCCAAGCTAACATCAGCATTTGGGGTCTATTGATGGCTTCGTACAAACACCGACATGCTACATTGAAGGTACTAAATAAAGCAAACGTCTCGATAGATGCAACCCTTGAACTGTTGAATGGGCTCATTCTGCCAGCTATAAAGCCCAATGTAATTTCTTTTTCTGACAAGGATTTGCCATTGGAAGGAAGAAATCATAACAAATCCTTGCATATCATTGCTAAGTGTATGGAAAAATGGGTCCCGATTACCCTCATTCATAACGGGCCTACACTGAACGTTTGCCCACTTCGAACAATAGTTTGTTTGGGAATGAAGTCAGATCACTTCACGCCTAGTAATCAAGGGGTCAGGGCTTATGATAATACGAGATGAGATGTGCTTGGCTTTGTGTCATTTGCTGTATTAGTGGGACTGTTGGAGATTGCGGTAGAATTCCACGTGTTGGATGTTCCGATATCCTTTAATTTGTTGTTAGGAAGACCATGGCTCTATGACCCGAAGGTCCAGGCAGTACCCTCTACCCTCCACCAGAAATTGAAATTGATCAAGAACGGAGCATTACTTACTATTTATGGGGAGGATAGTATCCAAGCCCTGAGAGAAGACAATTTTGCTCTTCTGAAAGTTTAGCACAAGGAGGGAGATGTTTTCTTAAGTGAATTCAGATTCGATGAGGCTCTGGCAGTACAGATGTTGCCAAAGGAGGAAGAAATTTACATCAACCCCTTATGCTGTCACGATGATGAGGCGTATGCCATATTTTTTGAGAATGGGGTTAGGTCGCAAACAGCAAGGAATCCCAAATCCCATTCAGGTGATACTGAGCTCACAATGCTTTAGCTTGGGTTATAAGCCCACAAAAGAGGATCTGGAAGAACCAAGGAGAAAGCAGAGAGGGAAGAAAGGCAGGTATAAAGGAATGTGGAATGGTTACTTCGTCAAGGAAGGAGAGGACATTCCTTACTAGGATTTTTCGGAATCATGGATTGATGAAGAGACCAACTAGAGGCTTCCAGGACTGGAGATCTTCTTAAGTCATAAACTATCTGATTTTGAGGAGGAGGAAGTTGCCGAAGAGAAAAAGGGAAAGAAGATTTAAAAGGAAGAAGACTGGGTAGACGAGCAGGATGGCATCAGCATGAAAGCTTTCTTCAGTGACCAGATGCACATAACTAACCAAGACTGCTTGATGATTGGCTACAATGCACCAGCTGATTATACCAAGCTCATTGTGGACGTGGTGTCAAAAGATGTTAAGAACTGGTATTTGGATTATTGTAATTTTCATGATGCATGTTTTGCGTCCGAGTCTGGGTTGTGTGAGTCCTTACTTGGTTTTAACAATCTGGATGTCGAGTCTGAGGGCACATTTGTCAGTGCATCTTCCCTTGTTGGTGCTTTTGAATTTGTAATTCCGTCACTTTTTGACATCAATGAAATGAACAAGATTTTTGATTACTTTTCTTTGTTTGATTTATTTAATATGCTTTCTGATACTTTTGAATTCGATGGGGATACTCTTGAAGAAATAAAAGTTTTAATAAAAAGAGAAGAAGAAATACGCGCTCAACCTATAATTGAATAAACTTTGTTAATTAATCTGGGTAATGAAACTAATCCATAAATTGTCTAAATTGGTTCTTCATTATCTCTAGTTGAATGTGAGTAATTAATAATTTTATTAAAAAAAAATTCAAAGACGTCTTTGGGTGGTCTTAGGAGGATATGCCCGGGTATTGATCCCAAAATCATCCAACACCATATCCCTTTATATCTTAATGCCAAACTAGTCAAGCAGAAATTGAGATGGATACGACCAAAATGGGTACTAAAGATCAAAAAAGAAGCCACTAAGCAGATCGACGCTCGTCTCCTCATGGAAACTGAATACTTGAAGTGCGTGGCTAACATTGTCTCGCTTGTAAAGAAGGATGGATGCATTTAAGTCGGTGTGGATTTTTGGGATCTCAACAAAGCTAGCCCAAAGGATGATTTCCTACTGCTGCATATTGATGTCTTGGTGAATAATACAACGGGGCACGCCCTCTTGTCATTTATGGATGGTTTCTCTAGATAAAATCAAATCTTAATGGACTTCATTGAGGTGCAACCTATCAAAGGGCTGCTACTACTTTGTTGCACGGTATGATACACAAGAAAGTTGAGGTGCATGTAGATGATATGATAGTGAAGTCCAAGGATCAGGACGGCCATATTATAGCACTACGGAAGTTCTTTGAAAGGACCTGAAAGTACAAGATGCAGCTCAACTCACAAAAGTGCACCTTTGGGGTCACATCAGGCAAAATGCTTAGATTTATGATTACTCAACGAGGCATCGAGGTTGATTAGTCAAAAATCAAAGCGATCATGGAAATGTCTCCTTCAAAGACCGAGCGAGAAGTCAAGGGATTTTTTAGTAAGATACAGTTCATCAACCGGTTGATAGCCAAGTTGACAACTACCTGTGAGCTATTGTTCTGCCTATTGAAGAAAAGGGCCAAGTTCAAATGGGATAAAAAATGCCAAGACGCCTTTGAAGTTGTACATAAGTACTTGCAAAATCTCCTTGTTCTAGCTCCTTTCGAGCCCGGTAGGCCACTGATTCTCTATTTGTCACTAACTGATTCGACTATGGGATGTATGCTAGCACAAGAAGGAGAAACTGGAATTGAGAAGGCAGCCTATTACTTGAGTAAGAAGATGATCGGGTCTGAGATATGATAAACGTCGCTGGAAAGGATATATTGGGCTTTAGTTTGGGCCTATAAAAAACTAAAGCATTACATGCTGTCTTTTACAGTGAATATAATTTCCCAGATGGATCTGTTAAAGTACTTGTTCGAGAAGCCAGCACGAACAGAAAGGTTGGCCCGGTGGTTGTTATTGCTATCAGAGTTTGATCTCAAGTATTTCACTGGAAAGTCAGTAAGGGGCAGAGTCGTGGCTGAATTTTTGACAGATCAACCAATTGAGGGACACGAAGATGTCAAGTTCTATTTTCCTGATGAGTAGCTCATGGAAGTCAAGGATGATAAATGAACTTTGTATTTTGATGGTGCATCCAATTAGTATGGCTATGGAATAAGAGTTCTCATTGTCACTCCTGACATGTTGTATGATCTCTTGTCTTTGAAACTCAACCGTGAAGTTTCCAACAACCAAGGTGAGTATAAAGCATGCTTAGCCGAGTTAGAGACAGCCCTAAAACTAGGGGCAAAGAAACTGTAAGTCATCAGAGATTCAGCATTGGTGGTTATCACTGGCAAGAGAAGAATTGAAGGTCAAGGACGTAATGCTGATTCTCTACCATTAAGAGCTTGAAAAGATGATACCATGATTCAAATTAGTGGTTTTTACTCATGTTCCGAGACTGCAGAACAAGTTTGCTGGCGCACTAGCTACTTTGGCATCAATGATTGACATACCATCCAAGGTTAAGATGAAGCCATTGATAATTGAGTAGAAGAGAAAATCGGCATACGAGATGACGACAGCTATCAAAGAAAGCATAGGTGAACTCCCTTGGTACTTCGATATTCAGAATTTCGTGGAGAAGGGAGAATACCATAAGTTTGCTAGCGAAAAGGACAAAAGAGCAATAAAGAGACTATAGGCACAGTTTGTCATTTATCGGGAAAAGTTGTACAAACAGGGGACACTCCAGGATCAACAAGCTATGTGTCAGCAGTGAAGAAGGTCGAGAATTGATGAAAGAGATACATGTTGGAGTCTACGGGCCTCACAAGAGTGGGAATATGTTAGCCAAGAAGATCCTACAATAAGGGTATTATTGGATGATAATGGAGACATATTGCATACAGTTTGTGCCAATGTGCCAAAAGTGTTAGATCCATGCGAACCTCATACATGTTTCTCCATCCCAGTTGCATAGCCTGACGTCTCCATGGCCATTTTCAATATGGAGCATTGATGTGATTGGCAGAATAACACCAAAGGCTTCAAATAGTCATGAATTCATTTTGGTGGCCATTGACTATTTTACCAAGTGGGAGGAAGCTGCCTCGTAAATGGTACTGAAGCTTCTTATGTTGCCAAGTTTATTAAGTAAAATATCATTTGTCGATAGGGGATTCCTCACGAGATTATCTCAGGCAACGGTTTGCACTTCCAAGGTGAGATCTTGAATCTTTTTAAAGAATATCAGATAGCGGCTCACAAGTCGTCACCGTACCAGCCACAAACCAACGGAGCAGTCGAAGCGGTGAATAAGAATGTAAAGAAGATTGTACAAAAGATGATCATCTCATACAAAGATTGGTCAAAACATCTACCATTTACACTTTTGGGGTATAAGACATCGATTAGACCTTCAACAGGAACCACGCCTTACTCCTTAGTGTATGGGATGGAAGCTGTGCTTCCCACTGAAATGGAAACCCTTTCGCTGAGAGTAGTGACTGAGGCCAACATTCTGGAAGTAGAATGGCAAAGGAATCGAATGAAAAAGCTGCTTT
>JAOTRH010160250.1:0-12878 GCA_034768845.1 Heliamphora exappendiculata
TTATCTTCTTCAGAAGACTGAAACGTTTTAGCGTTTTACTTTGATAATAAAATTGAAATATATACATCGTGTTTATATATATATGAACTGCGTGAATAATTACATATCTGTTTTATTTATCCTGTTAATTTAATTAATTTAGAAATTCGGTTTTAATTAAAATATTTTGTAATAAAAAATAAAATTAAGTTTTTTTAATTAATTAATTAATTAATTAATTAAATATTTTATTTTTTTACAAAATATCATGTTTAAGATGATTTTTTAAATATCGGATATCTTGAAAAAATGTGGGAATTAATTCTGATTTTTGAATTAATTAAATGAAAACATGTTTAATCAAAATAAATTATTATTTTTTGAAAAATGTGAAACAGAAAGTAAAATAAATAAATGTCTTTAATCACTACCTTAACTGAAAAACTGAAAAAAAAACGGTGCATTTATTAAATTTTATTTGTTACGTATTTAAACACGAAAAGATTGCTTGATAAACCAGAATCTTTAGAATCATATACACGGGAAGATATTTGATTCTTTCAGATCGTGTGTTTTTTGAAATTAATAAATTTATTTTAATTAAACGAATTTTTTACCCCCCAAAAATGTTTTAAAAATCTATGTGGGAGAGATAATTTATTTATAGATAAATTCTACGGTCTCCATCACCAGTTTGTAGGCGATGCAATTAAACCCTGCGTGTCGACAATAAGGCTTTCCTCCCCAACAGACATATTAATTGCGGTATCACTAATACAAAACTTTTTTAGAGATAATTCTGAATAATTGTTAGTGTGGATCACTTCTCCATTTAAAGAGTTTATTGCGAAGCGATTGATTTGGGATTAGATGATGGTTAACACTTAACTATATATAATAGTATTCTCTTCATCTGAGTCATTGCTATTATATACCGGACTGAAATTATATTAGCTATTTAATTTTACTTGACATAACTAAATAGTAAAATTAAAAAGAATTGACATGTCTGGTCATATGAAGGATAGTAGACGTCCTTTCATCGAAATATGCTATTCTCAGGTTATCAAGCTGCTGGCGAATTAATTTTAAAATGGTAGAGGTACCCAAATTAAAATAAATTCAAAATTTTATCTATCATAATTAACGATTTTTTTAATTTATGGAATTCTTAAGATTAAAATATTTTTCAACCCTCTCGCTTTAATTCTCAAAGAAAACAAACTTACGGAACCAAATTTTGTTGACTGAAAAAGTAACTTGGATATAACTTTGACTACCAATGGTAATCCTTCAATACCAGAAAATGTGTTTATTTCTAAAAAAGGTTCTTTCTTGGGACCGAAATGCATGAAGAAGAAAAATGTTCAAAAACAGGGAGACACGATTTTCAGGATATTTAGTGGGCCACAAACTTGTGTGAAAAAATTAAAAGGCAGATGTTTTCACTATAACCAAACGCGACACTGAAAAAATTTATGTCCAGTATTTCTCAGTAAGCAGAACAACAAGGGTAATTTATGTTCACTGGTTGTGAAAATATGTTTAGCAGTATTATCTACCAGTACCTGGTGTGTAGATACAAGAGCCACTAATTATGTCTGCAATTATTTGTAGGAGTTTTAAAAAATTCGACAACTTAGTGATTGGGAGATTTACCAGCATATGAGTAACAATACAAAGGTAATAGTAGTTGCAGTAAGAGATGTCACTCTCAATTTTGGTAGAGATCGAATTTTAATATTGAGATATTGTTTTTATGTCCATGCTATTAGAAGGAACATAGTTTTCGTTTTTGAATTGGCTAAAGACGAATATTTGGTTCATTTTAATAACTATGTGGTTATTAAGGATAATAAACAGGTTATCTATTTTGGTACATTGGTAGATGATTTTTATATTATTACTCAAGTCTCTTATACGCTACAACTGACTGAAATGAAGAATACATCTAATTTACCATATAAGAGAAGGTTTTCTTCTTTAATGAACCAAATATTTTCTTGGCACTTACGCTTGAGTCCTATTAATCTAAAAATGATAAACAGACTGGTAGCAGATGAATTTTTGAGTTCATTGAAAGTGAAGGTACTTTCAGTCTATGAATCTTGCTTAGAAGGTAAAATGACCAAGAGGCTCTTTTTGGCCAAAGGCTATAGAGCTAAAGAACCGTTGAAGTTGGTTCATTCTGATGTGTGTGGTCCTATGACAATCTGAGCTAGAGGTGGCTTTAAGTACTTTATTAGTTTCATTGATGACTAGTCAATGTATGAATATATTTACCTGATGCACTATAAATTTGAATACTTTAAAAAATTTAAAGAATTCAAGGTAGAGCCGGAGAAGCGTTTAGGTAAAAATATCAAATCACTACGATCCGACCGTGGTGAGAAATACCTCTTTGAAGAGTTTAAGGACTACGTGTCATTTGAGGAGATTACATTCTAGTTGACTACACCTGATACTCCGTTGCAGAATGGTATAACAGAAAAAAGGAATATGACTCTTATAGAGATAGTAAGATCCATAATGGGTTATTCAGATTTACCTGATTCATTTTGAGGACTCGCTTTAGAAACAGCGACTTACATTCTGAATATGGTACCTTCTAAGTTAGTACCTTCTACTCCCATAGAATTGTGGACCATGCATAATCCTAGTCTGAAACACATTTGAATTTGAGAGTATTCAGCACTTGTGCTGAAAAAAAATACGGGTAAGTTGGAACCGAGAACAAAAGTCTATTTTTTTTGTGAAGTATCCCAAGTAAACAAAGGGTGATCTGTTTTATAATTCTAAAAATCAAAAAGTCATTGTTATCACCAATGCTCGATTCTTGAAAGAGAATTATATTATGAACGACAAGCCCAAAAATAATATTATTCTGAAAAACTAAGAGGAAAACCAGTAGAACAGAATAACAAGTCACTGATATTCTATTACCTCATCGTAGTGGGAGGACTATCAGGACAGGTGCAAATAAAAAACAGAGTGCTGATGCACATGGTTCAGATTTTACATAACATGTTACTGCTAGTTCACATACACAGGTAATGTCTCGTCGTAGTGGGAGGGTTGTTCATCAACCTGATCGGTATATATTCTTGTGAGAGTCTTTTGACAAGATCTTGGCAGAACTAAAATTTGAACCCTGTAACTATAATGAAGCACTTTAAGACAAATATGCAGATCTTTAGCAAAGGATTATGAATTCAGAAATGGAATCTATGTATTCCAATTACGTCTGAAAACTTGTAAAACCACCAGAAGGGATAAAATTCATTGGATGCAAGTGGATTTACAAGAGGAAAAGAGGAGTAGACGAAAAAGTTAAAACCTTCAAAGTTAGGTTTGTTGCTAAATGATTCACTCAGAAAGAAGGGATCGATTATGAGAAAATATTTTCGCCAGTAGTCATTCTTAAGTCTATTCGAATTCTTTTATCCATTGCTGCTCATTTCGATTACAAAATTTAGTAAATAGATGTCAAGACAGCTTTCTGTAACGAAAGTCTTGATGAGTGTATTTATATGATACAACCAGACGAATTCATTACAAAATGCCAAGAACACATGTTGTGTAAGTTTAAGAGATCTATTTATGGACTTAAGCAGATATCGAGATATTGGAATACTAGGTTTGATTAACCCATTAAGTCTTATGATTTTAATCAAAGTCTAGATAGTCTTGTGTGTATAAGAAGCGTGACGAAAGCATGGTGAACTTCTTAGTACTTTATGTAGACGATATCTTACTAATTAAAAATGATGTAGGGGTATTATCTACGGTTAAAGTATGATTATTTGGACAGTTCGATATGAATTATTTGAAAAAAGTCAGTCACGTCATTAGGATCAAGTTTATGCGAGATCGAAAATAAATGATGTTGGGCTTATCATAAGTAAAGTATATCGATAATATTCTTGCTCATTTTAGCATACAGAATTCCAAAAATGGGTTTTTTCTTTCAGGCATGAAATCACTCTATCCAAGAATCAGTGTCATAAGACACCTGATGAGATAGAGAAAATGAAAGCAGTTCCTTATGCTTCGGTAGTAGGAAGTCTCATGTATATTATGCTTTGCATTAGACTCAACACTTGCTTTGTCGTTGGCATAGTTAGCAGATATAATTCTAACCCAGGATAGAAGCATTAGATTGCGGTAAATAATATAATCAAGTACCTGAAAGGACTAAGGATTATATGTTGGTTTACCAGACAGACAGTCTAGTACCTTTGGGGTACACAGACTCAGATTTTCAATCAGACATAGAGTTTGCATCAAGAGACAACATTGTAGCTCATTTACAAAGAGCCTACCAGCTAAGACTTTTAATAGTCATGTAGAGGGCATGGGAATCATATGTATAGCAGTATGATTTTGAGTATAAGTGGGAGATTGTTCGGGTTGGTATACTAAAAATCATGTTTTTAGTATTTAATTTTATTTTAATAAAATTAATTTTTTATTTTATGAGAATCTTTATGAGTAATGTATGTGTATCATTTCTTTGGTGTTATGCATGGATACCCGATATTTTGTATAGTATTTAATCTGGTGCATAGAGTATGACTTACACATAGAAGATCAAATTTTAAGTTCTTGTAGAATATAAGTTTTATGTTCATAGTTTAGATAGAAATGGACATACTATCGGTACGATTGTAACATAGAATTTTAGTAGGCCTGCGTTAGTTACAGAAAACAGATAATAGCGTCGTCTATTATTCCAACTCTCTGTGTTAGTACACTTTGTGTGTATTAAACATGACATTTTGGGTAATTAATTTTATACTAACTATATAAATTAATTCACACCCTAAGATTATTATGAATATTACTTATTCTTTTAATTCTAAAATAATTATTAATTTGTGTATATTTAATCAATATTCGTTATTTTGATTCATTAGAGGGTGCGATCTTATACGGGTCTATATTTTTTGTGAGTTGGATAGTAGTATTATTTTATATGAAGAATATTAATTATTGACGGAATTCAAGTCCTGAAAGATCAAGATTAACGATACATCTTTAAGGAAATTTATAAATTTTGAGCGGGCTAAACCATGCAGGTAGATTTGATTATCCGACAGTCAAATAAGTTAAGCGGAAGAGATTAAGGAATATCAAGAAACCGATTAAATTAAATTATCAGTAATTAAATTTAATTGGCAGGTATCGAAAATCTTAACGTGGGGAGAAATGGTAAGTATTTAATAACAGGAGCTCAATGCTATATGGTCTTGAGATTATGGGTCAGAGTGCAATTATAGTTCTTTAGTGGTGTGAACTGTAATTCAATGTTTTACAAAAATTACAAAAATCGCTACTGATTTTCCATAATTGCAGATGCCGCTATAAGGTTTACTTAATTGTGAAAACCACTTATACGCGTCTGTGTTCCACTAGAAGTCTTACTCGTAATTACTCATCAGGTTCCTGCTGTAACCCTATAAATAGCGAGTAGACTGAATCAGTTTCATAACTTGTCTTTTAAGACTAAAGCTGTCAAAGTTCTGATGGTACAAATTCTTGATAATTCGTAATTCACACTATATTCGAAAATCGCACAAAAGAATACAGTCGAAGATCTAACATGAGCTTTAACTTAGATTCAAATCACAGTTGCAGATTCGACCAATAAAAATTTATTCTTCTAAATAAGTTTTGGATGCACGAATTTTATTTTGATCGTTCGTCATCAAGAATTTTATTTTGAGCCTATTTTGACGTTACCTGTCGAGTTAATTTTTTTAGATAATTATTTACAAAAATATAAATTTTGCGAATTTTACCTCCAACATAAGGAAGGGAGATGAGATTCGAACTCTAGTTGGTGATGAAGCTTGGGGAGTGCTTGGCCACTTGGGTTAAACGGCTTTTCCAATCTCGACATCTTTATTGATAAATTCAAACTAATATTCTAATATATATTGAATTACTCTTCAAACAACTAATAGATGGTCTCCTATTATCATTAGTATTGTTTCAAATTATATATTTTTCTTTATATAAGGGTTAATAATAATTTTATATTTTATATTTTATATTTATTCAATTAAAATTTTGACTGTATGCATAATCATATTCATAATTTTTTAGTATAAAAACGCGTTGAACCCGCTATTAGATGAATTATTCAGTAGATATGAACACTATATTAGCATGTAAATGTGATGTGCTAAATTAATACATGCACATTATGTATTTATAAACCTATTAACTATATAATCACTGCCACAGTTATTATACATTAATTTGCCATTATATTAAAAAAATATAACATACATATTTTAATTAAATACATCACATCAATATATGAATAGAATAATTTTTGTTACATCCTTTTTGTTCATCCAACACAAAATCACAAAAAAGTCCTATACTTATTTGAGATAATTGTTTATTTGCTAATTTGAGTTTGTTAATTTTTTTAATAATTTTTTTTTATTATTTAGTTAAATTATTATAGTTTTTGACTTTTTTCATTGAAATAAGTCGAAAAAATAAAAATTTATATTTAAAATAAAAAAAATAAAAAAAAAACAAAAATAAGTTAATAAACCAAATTTTACATAAATTATTTTATTTTTAATAAATTTTTTTTATCTTTTCAGTAAATTTTTTTACTTTCTAGGTTCGTCTTATGGCAACCGCTCAAAAAATTTAAAAAATTTAGTTAAATAATAATTTAAAAAAAAAAAAAAAATCAAAATTCTAACATTTAGCCAAAACAGGGCTATGCTATATCTATCCAGGAGTTCTGGCATCGTCGGCCAAGGTTCGTTTCAGACATCGAGCGTAGCAACTAAGCTTCTCCAACCAATCGAGAAATACAAAACCCTAGCCCTAGAAGTGAATCCACCACGGTTGATCGGAGATGGATCACGCCGCCGATGCTCACAGGACCGACTTGATGACCATCACTCGCTTCGTGCTCAACGAGCAGTCGAAGCATCCGGAGTCGCGCGGCGACTTCACGATCTTGCTCAATCACATTGTTCTCGGCTGCAAGTTCGTTTGCTCCGCTGTTAACAAGGTACTCGCCTGTTTGTTCCTTTGAAGTTCAGGAAGTGTTGAAAATTGGTAAAGAAATACTCTGTTTTCGACTGTTAATTGTTGTTACGTAGTTTTTTAGTACTTCATTCTATTAGAACAGAATGGTGTTGATGTCTGTAAGTAGTTGAACGATGAAATGAAAATGAGCTTCCAAAAACAGAAATTACGGGAAAAAAAGATTGTTTTGCGGAAACATGAGTGCAATGGTATGCGTCCAAGAAGTGTTGAAAATTGGTAACGAAATGCTCTGTTTTTCGATCGTGAACTGTTATTTATATAGCTTTTTAGAAATTAATTCTATTAGAACGGGTTGGTGTTGATGTCTGTGAGTTGTTAAACAATGAAATCGAAATGAGCTTCAGAAAACAGAAATGAACGAGAAAAAAGAGAGATTGTTTTGCGGAAACATGAAATGCAATGGTATGCGTTCAAGAAATGTTGAAAATTGGTAATGAAATGCTCTGTTTTTCAATCGTTATCTATATAGCTTTTTAGCAATTCATTCTATTAGAACAGAATGGTGTTGGTGTCTGTGAGTTGTTAAACAATGAAATCAAAATGAGCTTCAGAAAACAGAAATGAACGAGAAAAAAAGAGAGATTGTTTTGCGGGAACATGAAATGCAATGGTATGATGTGCTCAAGGTACTTTGGCTATGTTTGGTTAATTGGAATGACAGTACAATTTGACGATGATTCCTTCAGAAAATTCATTCCAGTATTTGATTATTCAAAAAAATGATGGAGTATCAAATTAAAAAAATAAGCACTATTCATCTATTTAATGGAACGAGAATTCCAACTTAGATACCAAGGAATTGTCATTTTGTTCCCGTGCAAAATAATTCCGTTGAACCAAACACTTCCTACTTCTTTGGTTCTTTGTTCTTAATTCATGACTTTTTAATTTTTCATTTTTTAATACATTCCTGCTTATTGTTAATTATTCTCTTTTTAATATGAATAGTTTGTTCCTAAGGAATGGTTGTGTAATTACTTGTGTATGTGTGAATGTACATCGGTCATTGAGTTTATGCAGTAAAATCTCGATATATTTACCTTTATAATTGTGCGCATATTCTTTGTCACCACAAGGTTCTGAGTCTTCTGACTGTACATCTACTGGCTAATCTATGGAAATAGTTATTTAATGTTTTTAGAAGGATCTCTCTGCTCAATGCTGTTCCTCTAAAGAGAGAATTATCTGTGTTTTTATTCTGTGGGTGGAACAATATGTTTATTTGCGTTTTCGTTGTCTCTGCATGACATTCTCGTCTGTTAAACTGTATTGTGCAGGCAGGTCTTGCTAAACTCATTGGACTTGCTGGCGAAACCAACGTGCAGGCAAGTTAAGAAACCTCATCTCTTTTGATGGATTGTTTCGCATTAACCTAATCTCTATTCTGATATTTACATGAGGCTATTTGCCTATTTTAACTTAAGGGAGAAGAACAAAAGAAACTAGATGTGCTTTCGAATGAGGTTTTCATCAAGGCCCTGGTCAGCAGTGGCCGAACAGTAAGTTAAATGGAGAATGCTTTGACATATATTGGCCGAGCATGTTACATGTTTTCTCTGAAATGTGTGAATCTTCATCTAGTGCATCCTTGTCTCTGAAGAGGATGAAGAGGCAACATTTGTTGAGCCATCTAAGCGTGGAAGGTTTCTGCCGATTTTATCTTTTGTTGTTTAGTTCTCCACCCGCTCTCTGTTTGTAAATCTTGTACGCTAGAAATTTAAAACTGCTACCAAGATTTTTGTGGCACATTGCTACAATGCAGGTATTGTGTCGTTTTTGATCCATTGGATGGATCCTCAAACATTGATTGTGGTGTTTCCATTGGAACGGTACAACTCCACACCTAAAAATTCAACATAAATATTGTTCAAGAATAGCTTGATATTGCAGTGATCAATTGGATGTCTTCTCTTTCTTCTAGATCTTTGGGATTTATTTGGTGAAAGATGGTAAAGAACCAACTTTGGATGATGTGCTCCAACCTGGGAAGAATATGGTGGCTGCCGGCTACTGCATGTACGGAAGCTCTTGCACGGTATGAGGAGTTTCTTGTGTATTATTTCTATGTACGTGCGTGTGCGCGCAAGTGCGTTAATGTTGGGTGGGGGGATTTGCTTTGAGCCTGCATCTATAATATCTCTAGATGCTGATGCTGTATTTTGTTTGGGAATATAATGTTTTTACAGCTTGTATTAAGCACTGGAAGCAGCATTAATGGATTTACCCTTGATCCATCTCTTGGGGAGTTTATACTAACTCATCCAGACATTAAGGTAACTCTCTTATTTGAGTATCAAAAATTTTCCCTATGATGTCTATATTTGTAAACACTAGCCTGGCCGTTCTCTTGTCAAGGAGACAAGTTGCAACTTTTCTTTCCATGTCCAATTGGTGAAGTTTTTTTTTTGGTTGCTATCTTGTTTTTGCTATTGCTGGAAGTCTCTATCTGTGATGGATTGTAAAGTCAATGTGTTCAACATGTCTTCTTAGGTGGGATCAGAAAGTTGATTTGAAGTGTTGTAAAAACAATGTTTTCAACACATCTTCTTAGGTGCAATCAGCAAGTTCATCTGCATTTGTTAACACTAGCCTTGTACGATTGTACCTCTAATGATGCTATTTGTTTCCAGAATTTCCATAAGTAATCGGGGCCATCGTGTTTGAGGCTAAGCACATTTATGTAGATTTTCAACGGTTGCATTTTTTGTTCATTTGACCATTTATATGTTCTGCATGGTCTGAATTTATTTATCATATGCATTTTGTTGCAGATTCCTAAGAAAGGAAAAATCTACTCAGTAAATGAAGGAAATGCCAAGAACTGGGATGGTCCAACTGCAAAGTATGTGGAACACAAATGTAGAAATATTTTATTTTCTATTAGTTTAATGTTCTTGACATTCTCCAAATAACAGGTATGTTGATAAATGCAAGTTCCCTAAAGATGGATCACCGCCTAAGTCTCTAAGATACATCGGAAGGTACTTCGATTCTATAGTTAGAACTATTTGTGAAGTTTAAATTCATCACTTAGCAATACGTGTCCATTATCAAGATTGCGCATCTGCCATAGTTGATGAGATGATTGTATGAATATTAAAGATTCTATTGCTTCCTGATGTTGGATACAAGGATATAGAATGGAATTTCTTTTAACTTTTGTAGCTATACATATGCAGTGTTCATATTATTGGAAGATTGGAACATCAAGCAGCAGAAATTAACTGCAAAATGATCTATTGAGATGTTTTGTCCATTTTCTTATTTTACTTGCAATTTTGGAACCCGATATATGTCTTAAATCTGTGGTCATAAATTGTTGAAATAGCCTTTTTCTTTGAATTTTACACACACTCTCTCTCTCTTGTTGGTATTACACATTAGCCCCCCCCCCCTTTTTTTTTCTTTTTTTTTGGGTATTTTTCATGTACATGTTAGTCACACCTTCTGAATGAGCTGAGAGATGGGGAAATATTTGTCACATTTTACTAGCAAAGTGTATGCAACTGCCGGGTTAATTATGTCTGGCACTATAAGATTAATTGAACTCATCTGGCATTATAAGATTAATTGAACTCATAGGAACAAATGTGGGACTTGGAAAATTATTCGGCATTGAAATCATTCGTATTTTGGGAGTTATTCAGGAAAATATCAGTTATAGTGCAGAAAATAATTTAAAATTCGACGAACAAAATAAAATTCATAATGAAAAAATAAAAAAATTCAAGGCATCATTCTATAATTGTCTTCAACAATGCTTAAAAAACAAATACATATGGAAAACTTCAAAAATACGAGGCATCATTCTATAATAGTCTTCAGCAGTACGAAACATTCAAAACATTGCAGGAAATAATTCGTAATATTCGAGAGATTTGAATAGCTGGATAAAACTGGGAGATTTTGAAAAATTCAAAATATTTTCATTAGTGTGATGAATTTACATCTGCATATAGGAAAAGGTTGAAATATATGAGCCATGAAATCCAATTTCTTAGCCCAATCAAACAACTTGCATATGGATTCATACCCACCTCATGTCAGGGGTTAACTGGAAACTGAGCTGTTTGCAGTTATGTAATGGAAAATGTATTACAATGATAAATAAAAAAAATGAAAATTGGTTAAAATAATTAGAAACATAGTGTTTAGTTTATATCATAATATTGATTTGTTGACTAGAAAGGATATAAAATTTTGATCCTTAAACCACCTACCAGAACCTCTCTCTCTTTCTGGTCGGCACACAAACTTCTATATTTTTTTACTGTTTATCATAGGCACAAAGCATCATGACCCATTTCATTTAAGCAAACAGTGAATACGTTCTGTGGTCAGTTTTTCCCATCTATACGAGCATCTTCAATAGTGTGCTACAATTTCGTAAGATCTCTCCAAAAACCAACTCTATTGGCCTGCCATTCTTCTTTCCAAGTCATGGCATTGTCTTCTTGTGCCAATTTTGTAGGTTTGACAATTGCCAAAATTTGGCCAATCTCGCTCTCTCATCCGCAGATAGTATTTCTATTTGGCACTTTGTGAGGAAAATAAAAGAATGATATTTGCACCACTAAAGCAAAATTGACAAATTATAGTTGTTTGGCAATCCAGCATGTCAAGATTTGGCTTTGACATTGTTATCTTGGCATCAACCGGTGGACATGATTTAAAAAATTACTTAAAACTTGTTCATGTCTGACACTCGGGAACATTTTTGTTCTGATTACAAGGAACGTCCCCAAGGTTCCCTTTAGATTTAATCTTGTAGAGTAAAACCTGAATACCTGCAAACCAATGTATCAATTAAGCTCAAGGGACACCAACGAGAGTCGAGCCCAAGATGTGAGTTCACGGATCATCCCAAAGTTCAGCGACTTGATCACTGGGCAAACTGTGGGGGTTTTTAGGAAATCTTTAGGTTAACGAATAGTTTTAATATTCAACTGGAGATAGAGTTCTTCAGATAATATTTTTCTTTTACCAATTACTATTTAATGCTATGAAGTTAACTTGTCCTAAATTGAAGAATACGGAGAGTTGTCTATTTTATTATGGTTTTCCAAATGGAAAATATCTATGAATTTCATTCAGTAGAGTAGATTAGATAGCTGTTGGCTTGACATGATATGGCATCCACAAATCTATTCCTCATTTTAATGCCTGCATTTGAATTTGATCTACAGCATGGTGGCCGATGTCCATCGCACATTACTTTACGGTGGAATCTTTTTGTACCCTGCTGATAAAAAAAGCCCCAATGGAAAACTGCGGTATGTCCCCATTTGGAATAATAGCTTATTTGTTTATTTTATTTTACTTATTTCGATTCCTCTCATCGAGGCAAGCCACATAAGTAAAATTTTTGACAAAAATAAGAAAAAAGTTTAGAAAAAACAAAAAATCCAAGAAGCTCTATTTTATGTTCTTACTTTCGTTTTTAGTGACATTTTTTTCATCTTTAATCAAGATTTTTTTTAATTACTTTTCTAGTTACTCATATCGAGATGATCCGAAAAAATAAAAAAATTAACCAAAAGATAATAAAAGTTAGGAATAATTACACTTACCTCCTCTAAGGTTTAAGCTTATTACAGGGATCTCCCATGTAGTCTATGAAATTACATTAACCTCCTCTGAGGTTTAATTTTAATATCAATTGCACTCAAACTGTTAAATTTTTTATTGAAATTTAACGAAAACCGTCTCTCCCATCCTAAAACCACAATTCCCACCTCAAAACCACAATTCAAACCACATTTCCCCCCCAAAACCGCCTTTTCCACCCCAAATTTCAAAGGAATGGTGGTTTTGGG